>WOGR01012719.1:0-10093 GCA_015342045.1 Leptinotarsa lineolata | reverse complement strand
TCTGCTAAAATTAAAAACAGAAATAAAGCACCCCATATTGCAGTATTCGACCATCTGATCAAAAGTTTCCTTGAGTTCAACACATTCGTATTATTAATTAATACTTCATACGGGGTGTCGAAGTTGAGATGTGCCCACTACTTTTTATAATATATTTTGAAAACGGGATTTAAAAAAATCTAATTCAATACAAAAAATGTTTTATCCATCCATCCGTGTTAGGAATCTCACGTTAAAAGGGAAGACCTCGTTAGCCCTTAGCTCGCACAAGTTTCGACTTCTGAGGATTGTCGTTCGTAGGGGTGCGACAGCTGGTTAACGGAAAAACATATTTTATCCATCTCTGAATATAACATATGTATATAATGACCATTCAAGCTGATTACAGTGCTTTCATTAATGGAAGCGAGGTAATTTCTTGAAAAATCGAAGTTAACAAAAACAAAACAAGTAAAATGAAAAAATTAAAAAGAAATATACTTTATTTTTGTTAAGGAGTAAATGGCACAGTATTTAATTTATACAGGTTCATCGAAACATAGTGGTATACAGAAATCATTTCCTATGAAGTTCAATGTATATTTTCATCTATTTCAAGTAATTTTTATGATAAAGGAGGTCATTCTTTAAACATTTCTATGCTGTCTAGGGTATAATAATAATAACTTCATTAACAATTTTCGGTACTAAATGTTCATATGGTAAGTCAATAATTGTGCTACATAATATATACATTCCAATAAAAAATTGAAGAATAAAGATAAAACATAAATATAAAAACATAAATCACGGCACATAATATACAAATGTCACAATTTTAAAAGGAACAAATACATATATTATTTCACATAGGGGATTATTATCGCGAATTTTGTTTAAAATTCCACTACATTTTTTATCAGAGGTATACTATAAGAAAAACTGATATTTTAAAAATTATACCAAGTTTTAGTAATTGTAATCACAAAAAATGTATTTTCTTACGTTCACTTACTCAAATTTGTTTTTCGAATATTCAAACTAATCGCTAGTACATTAGCATTTTTCATACCATCTAGTGATACTTATCAGCGGTTTCAACGGTAAGAAATGCGTAAAACACCTAAAGAATATTTATACTGACTTTTTTCTTTAAAAACCCAGTTATCCTTGTTATATTAGAAAAATAAATGCACCCTTCGTCTATGTATTGCACCATAATAACAAAGTATTGCATCAGCCACTACGCAGTTACCCAGGACATGACTCTGCATATCCAGCACATCTACATCAGCGGTTCCTGATCCTATAAATGTGGGACAACAAGAGGACGCGGCATTCTTGAATAACTTCGCGACTATCCACGTTCGTCGAAATCTTGAATCATATTTTAATTCTCTTCATTGTGTTCGAATTTGTATTCAATAAAATTCATTTTTGTAAAGTTAAATTCAGTAACAAACACATAACAAATTGACGCAGTCGGTAGGATCTTGGAAAACGTTGACATCCAAACAGCGCTAATCTCCAGACTTTCGACAAGAAGAAAAACAAGCACCAACTCCAGTGGACACGACGGTCTCTTCAGCAACAAGAAACCCGCATAAGTCGTAGCCCTTGCCCATCCGTGAAGAAATCACTCCAGGAAACACGCGTAAGTCGTCGAACACTGCTCATCTAACTGTCGCCAGAGCTCATAAAGTAGGACTTCATCCTGCCACACCAAAAAGCCAGAAGCCACAACGAGAATTAAACAAAATTAGCATAAGAACTGAGATAAGGAAAAGCGTGAGTACACTCTGAGTTATCATCACAATTGAAGTTGAAATTTTTTATCAACCCAAGTTCAAGTTTCAAAAAGATTTCAAAATGTCTCAAAATAACGATCAACTTGAACCCTAAACTTTCTGAAATATTTTCAATTGTTCCCGAATATGATGGTGATTCAATTTCACTAAGAAATTTCATAAATGCTTGCGATCATGCCGAACGCATGGCCGTAGATCAACAAAAAACTTTACTTGCCATTCCTATCAGCAATAAAATGAGAAGAAAAGCTGCTCAATTGATAAATTCTAGAAAGCCAAGAACTTATCAAGAGATCAGAAATGTATTAAATTCTCACTTTGATGATACACGAGATTTAACGTCACTAATTCAAAATCTTCAGAGAATTAAACAAGGAAATGGAGAGAATGCACTGACATTTTCCTCTAGATTACAAAGTCACCATGCAAAAATGTTTGTCTTACATACAAGCCCTAAACTTGACAGATGACCAAAAAATAGAGCAATCAACACTAACTGAGTCAATGATATTAAATACTTTATTGGCAGGCTTAGAACCCAAATTGGGTCACATAATACGAGCAAGTAAGCCAACCAAGATGCTTAAAACAGCAACTCGAATGAAACTTGAGATACAGCTCTCATATTTTTAAAAGCAAAAATTAAATATACTTCCATCTCCAAATCAGAGTCAAAGTAAACCACGACAAATGCCCAAAATAATTTTCAAAGAAATTATACAAAAACTTCAAAATCTTGTAGGATCTAACGGTAATCAAAATTTTCGACAAGATTTCTAAAGATCACAAAACTATCAACAATCATGCATATCAAGACCCAATTTCCAAGTACCACAACGTACACAACACAATCAAACAAATCAATTCAGACAACAGAATTATGGTCAATTGCAAAACAAGCCCACAGTAATTCAGAAAATTCCCCAAAATCCAATAAATAATATGAGAACCCTTTATTTCGATTATAATGGCGATGATAAGTATGACTAAAATGAATATTTTTATAATGTCGACCAATATCAAAACGAATATACTCCAGAAAATGATTCATAGTTAAAACACTTCGAAATCAATATGAGGAAGAGCAATTCTATGAAGATTTTCACAATACCATGTTTAGACAACTCTCCTATATTATAGACAACCCATGTATCCAAATGACCAACAACCCTTCAGACAATATCAATCTCCAATTACGACAAACCCTGTATACAGACAAGCTATTAATAGACCCATCATACGTACCACAATCAATGCCGATAACCAAGAAATTTGCGGCAGTCATCAAAACGAATACGACCGAGTTCCTTTCGAACAATGAACAAATAACAATTACTCGTATGATCCCGATTCTAAGCAACCTTTATTATATAAATAGTTTATGCAACTTTAAAATATTAATTGATACTGGAGCAGGAATATCAATTTTAAAAAAGAAACCTGTCGAGAATTATACTAATCGGTTTAAAGAAAATATTGAAATAACCAGAGTAACAAAAGGAAAGGTAGCAATAACCGAATCCGTATTTTTGGCAAAAATAGATTTGAGCATAAAGTTTATGTACACGATTTAGATATCGATTCTGACGGAATTTCAGGATGCGATTTTTTGAAATATTTCGAAGGAGTAGTAGATATAAAATATCAACAATTGAAATCAAATCATGGCACAATCCCATTTAGAAAAGCAACAGAGAAACCAAACCAAAAACCAGAAGTGAAACAAAATCTGAGTGGTCACTCTTAACCCTGAAACATCAACTATTTTTGAGTATGACCCCGATAATTATTTCTTTGAAAGTAAATACGACTATTAGAAATACTTATAAAACGAAATTCCTATTAACAACATAAAAATCGAACCGAGAGTAGGGAAAGTATTTAAATTAAAATAAAATTTGAGAATCACAGAAGCTATACTGTTAACTACTGAGAAAGAAAAAGCTAGACTTCCAATTGCTCTTGTAAAAATAAATGAAAACGGAGAATTTCCAGTAACAGTTGTAAATGGAAACGCAATTGAAAAATCGATTGACTTCTCAGACTCAAAATCTGAAAAATTTAATGAAAATGAAATTCAAAATGATTTTCGTGGAATTGGCCCAAACCGTTTGGAAAAAATAAAAGGTTTGCTTCGTTTAGAACATTTAAATGAAGAAGAAAAAGAATTGAGAACCTTTGATATATTTTATTTAGAAGGAGATCTATCCCAAATTTCAAAATTATTAGAACAAAATATAATAAGAACATCAGTCACACCTTGGTCAGCCCCAGTTTGGATAGTACCTAAAAAACTTGACGCATCTGGAAAACAGAAATGGCGCGTTGTAATCGATTATAGAAAATTGAATGAACTCACAGTTTTCAGTGGATGATAAATATCCTTTACCTAATATCTCAGACCTTTTAGACCAGTTAGAAAAGTGTCAATACTTCACAACACTTGACTTAGCATCAGGATTTCATCAAAATGAAATGGATCCTAAAGACAGAAAAAACTGCATTTTCTGTAGAAAATGGTCTTTACGAATTCTTGAGGATGCCTTTTGGAATGAAGAACTCCATATCCATGCTTCAACGTATTTTAGATCACATATTAACCGGACCTAAAAACGAAAGATGTCTAGTCTATATGTACGACATAATAATTTGTTCCCCAACAATTGACTAGCACCTGCAAAATCTAAAATTAGTCTTTAAATGGTTACGTAAAGCTAATTTAAAGAAGTAAATTCCAAGAATTGAAAAAAGGCTTAACATCAACTCCAATTCTAATATAGCCTAATTCTGAAGAACCCTCTATTGTAACAACAGACACATCTTCCTTTGCAATAGGAGCAGTATTATCGCAAAGATCCACAGGAAAAGATTTACCAATCACCTTTGTATCCAGAACGTTATGTCCAGCCGAAACAAAATACTCTACGATTGAGAGAGAATTACTAGCTATGGTATGGACAGTTAAACAATTTCGTCCTTACCTTTACGGAAGAAAATTTGATTTTATAGTAGACCATCGCCCTTTAAACTGGTTATTTTCAATCAAAGACCCTGGCAGTCGATTTGCCAGATGTCGCTTAAAACTAGAAGAATATCAATTCAAGGTAATGTATAGACCCGGAAGAATACACAAAAATGCGGCTGCTTTGTTCAGAATTAAAATAAAATATTTCAAAGAATGCGAAAAATTTTTTACAAAAATTTTTGCAATTGAAAATGAAAACGAAAATAAAAATTAAGAAATTTGAGATACAGAAACTGAAATAGGCCATATGAAACAATACTTGAAGAACTAAATAGTTTCACAAGACTTCACGAATCAAAATCACTAATTGATTATTCCAAATTCATTTTCACTAATGATCAATTTTCAGATAAAAAATATATAGACATATTTGTTTTTCTGCAAAGAAATAAACTCACCGAAATTCACAAGAAAATACTTGATATTTTTCAATATCCAGATTTTTTCTATAATGAAATCAACAATGCATCTAATAAAATGGTTCACTTGAAAGATTCCACGCCACCCTAATGGAAATGATAAGAATAAATCTAACAGAAAACCCTAACGATCACCTATTTTCTATTATACCCTATACTATTATATTTATGTTATAACAACAATTTAAATAAAACCCACGGATTTACTCCTTATGAACTAATATTCGAACATACATCCGGTAGACTCCACAAACCTTATATAATCAAAAAGACCTTATGACGAAGTATCTCAGAGATCGTAATAATCGTATGGAATATTATTATAAAATAGCACGAACAAATACTGGAAGAAAGAAAGAAAAAGCTAAAGTCAGATTTGATAGTCACTTTCACCACAATGTTCTAAAGAAGAACAAGCAAAAATTGATGTGCCCCAACCAAGATTGATTGTTAATTACAATTCAGGGATGGGAGGTGTTGACCTTTCAGACCAGGTAGTTAGAAATTATAGAGTCTTGTTACAAGGCAAAAAGTGGTGTTGGCCTTTATGGACACACATGCTAAATCTATCAGTTGTCAACGCATGGAAATTACATGTGCTCTCTTCAACCCAAAAAAAACTTGATCTGCAAGATTTCACACGGTCCATCATAAGACATTATCTAAGAAGTTATAGGAAACCACAGTCATCTAGACTTTCTTCAAGAAATATTCCAAGAAGTTTGGTGAATGATGGGACAGGACACTACCCAAGAAAATTAGAAAAATAATTAAGATGCAACCAGGTACGTGCAAGATGGAACTACCAAAAATGTAACAACATTATGTTTAGAAATAAACTATTTATACAATTTCACACTGGTAATGTTAGCAGCGAATAAAAATATTTCATAGATTTTACCTCCTTGTTCCATTGTACTCATTTGAGTACACATATTTTTCTCTTGAATTTAGCAAAAAAAAAATTCTCTCCAGAATACTTTTCAATTTACAGAAACCTAATAAAACTAGAAAAAATTAGTGTTTTGAAGAAAAAGATCAGTTGGCCACAAATGGGTTTTAATATTTAAATCGTAGTATACTCTGTCTGTACTTGTACTTATCATTTCAACTTTTAACATTTTACTCTGTAATCTTGCTTTTTGTTTCTATTCTCTAAATTTTTGACATGTCTTATACCATTTGCAGTCTTCAGATGAATAAATTTGATTGACTGAATGAAGTTTGTAAGGCAGAATCTATAATGCAAGAATTCTAGATGATGATGCTGAACAATTCCATTTATTATTTTCTTTTTGAATGCAAGTCAATGTTTGACATGGTTAAGAAGAATATAAGTGATTTTGAGATTGGGAGATGGTATCTTGAGAACTAGAAGAAAATGAGTGTGATTGTTGAGGTACTGCAGAATAAGATTGAGACTGAGAGGTTAACTCAGGAAAATGAGTACTTTTACCCACATAAGGTTTTTTTAAATTTTTGTCATCTCTATTCTCATGTAAATGTGTTTGGTGTTTGCTTTGGCAGGATCTGCACCTATCCTTTGATGAACATTGAAAGACCGAGTGTTTTCTGAAACAATTGAAACAAAGCCTTTCCTTAGAAATGAATTCCTTTTTTGAAAGTAATGCTTAGGAAAATGCTATACATTAATAAATCCTATAACCTGAAATTTTACAATATATACACTTCGGCTCTTTGTCTCCGTGAATACCAGTAACTGAATGAAAATGGGTAACCAATGATTGTTTATTCAAATATTTTGATTCGTGTTCTACTTCCTGTTTCATCTCTATCTTTTGAACAGGTGATTTCAAGCTAATATTATTTTGTTCAAAAAGTTAAATAATTCATCAAGAGTTGGTGAATCTTTTTAATCAGTTTCAAGTTCAAAATCATTTCTTAAATTTCTACCAAGATTTCCACAAAAAATGTTTGTTAAAAGTAAACCCCATTACTTTCACAGTCTGGTTAGCAGTGCTAAGCTAGACCACAAATGCAATATTGACCACAACAGTTTTTGAGTTCTGGTTTCAACTTGCTGAAAAACAAGCTCGTATGGCGGTCAATATCGAAACTTGACTTTGAAATGGACCGACTTGAAAAGTCTGAATTATTTTCGATATTTGTGTAATGAGTTTTGTGTTGATTCCACAGATAGCACCTACATAGACTCATCCTCTAAGGACAGTGGACCATAACAATGCATTCGTGGTACACCCTGGCACCTATGGCAAGTCAAACAACACTTTTGTTACTGGATCACGAATGCTTTGTTTGTGGGCTCTAGTTTCAACAAAAATAATATTATCAATGAGATTAGTCTTGTATGTAAAAATGTTATGAAACATTATTGATATTATTAAATTATGATGCTTACAATATCCTGGATTTCTGCCCAAAAAATGTTCCAATGTTTGAACTGAAGCTTGCACACTACTGCTATCCGTTATGTCCAACTGTATTTGGATGATATTACTCCCAAATAACTGCCTGATTTCCTTACACCCCTTAGAATCCAAACTCAAGAATCCCGCAATCACCGTGAACCCCATTTGCACGGCATGCTGTGCTAAGGAAAACCCCAAGCCAGAGTCACATCCAGTAATACAAACTACTTTCTTCTTGGACGGTTTTAGACTTTCATGTTCCCTATTAATGTAAACCCAGCATCCCGCTGTGAAGGCAACCACTGACAGGGTTTTTACGCACTGATGATTTTGGAAACCATGTTTTAGTAGAACGACCATGCCCAGAATACCTGCCCCTAGGGCTGTGTAAAGTTCATTCGTTATTTCAAATGCCATCAGTAGAAATTTTGATAGCGAACCCATCTTTTCCAACAATGTATGTTACCTCTTAGGATATTAACAGGTCATTATTGTTTCTATAGACAATGGTAATTGATTCGAAATGACCGCTTGAGAAGCGGTTTTCCTACCAAAAAAATGACCAAAAGCTTAACCTCAAATATTACTGATGTGAAACAATAATGACATATTAATAACAATGCATTTCTACTTCTTTTTTTGTGACTTGACGAGTTCTTAAATTCACTGATGATTCCGATGAATTTATCAAGTATTCATCTATTCAAAACTTCAGCGCGTTTCTGTTGGTTGAAGCAATCCATCAGATATTTTCTGTTGGGTTTGAAAACTCACCTTATGTATTTGTAACATTCACATCTATTATTCCGAAGCGAATTAGGATAAAGGCTTGTTCATGTTTACCGGAATATTTACATTTCTGTTGTAAATGAATCTTACTGGAGTTTTATCCCAACACCAAATCGTGATTTCCAACATCTCGACATGTGTTTCAATCACCAAGTGATTATCTTCAAGAGAAAAATTGAACTAGTACTGTTGTGAAGTAAAATTTTCAAAATAATAGTCCCTGTCATTTGATACCCATATAGAGATAATCATGAAGAAATCCGCTAATTTGTAGCTGCGGCCATTTTGAATTTGCGTCTTTTCCAAAAAGTACTACTATTCTGCTAGTCAAGCCCTGTCATTTGATATCCATATTGAGGTAGTTGTGAAAAAAATATGTAATCCTCAATTTTGTAGCTGTGGCCACCTTATATTTGAATCTTTCTCAAAGTGTACTACTATTCTTCCAGTCCCTGTCATTTGATACCCATACAGATATAATTATGAAGGAATTTGTAATACGTTAATTTGTAGCTGCGACCATTTTGAATTTGCGTCTTTTCCAAAAAGTACTACTATTCTACTAGTCGAGCCCTGTCACTTGAAACCCATATTGAAGTAGTTGTGAAAAATTATGTAATCCTCCATTCTGTAGCTGCGTCCCTCTTGAATTTGCCTGTTTCTCAAAGTGTACTACTATTCTACTAGTCAAACCCTGTCATTTGATACCCATAATCAGGTATTTTGAGGAAATATGTGGGTAATCCACTATTTTGTAGCTGTGGTCATCTTGAATTCGCATTTTTCAAAAAAAGTACTGCTATTCCACTAGTCAAGTCCTGTCATCTGATATTCATATTGAGGTGGTTGTAACAAATATGTAATCTGCCATTTAGTAGCTACGGTCTTCTTGAATTTGAATATTTCTCAAAGGGTACTACTATTCTTCCAGTCCCTGTCATTTTATACCTATATAGAGATAATTATGAAGAAATTTTTAATCCGCTAATTTTGAATTTGCGTCTTTTCCAAAAAATACTACAATTCTACTAGTCAAGCCCTGTCATTTGATATCCACATTGAGGTAGTTGTGGAAAAAATATTTGATCCTTCATTTTGTAGCTGCAGCCATCTTGAATTTGAATCTTCCTCAAAGTGTACTACTATCCTACTAGTCAAGCCCTGTCATTTGATACCTATATAGAGATAGTTATGAAAAAATTTGTAACCCGCTATTCTGTAGCTGCGGCCATTTTGAATTTGCGTCTTTTCCAAAGAGTACTACTATTCCTGTTATTTGATACCTTTATTGAAGTAGTTGTGAAAAAAATATGTAATCCTCCATTTTGTAGCTGCGGCCATCTTGAATTTGCATCTTTTTCAAAATGTACTACTATTCTACCAGTCAAGTCCTGTCAAATGATACACATATTGAGGTGGTTGTGTAAAACTATGTAATCCGCTATTTTGTAGCTACGGCCATCTTGACTTCGCATCTTTTTCAAAGTATACTATTATTCTACTAGTCAAGTCCTGTTATTTTGAAAAAATATATAATACGCCATTTTGTAGCCGCAGCCATTTTCAATTTGCGCCTTTTCCAAAGTGTACTACTATTCTACTAGTCAATCCCTGTCATTCGATACCCATATTGAGGTCGTTTTGCAAAAATATGTAAACCGTTGGATTTACAATGATAGAGAA
>WOGR01012718.1:0-10093 GCA_015342045.1 Leptinotarsa lineolata | reverse complement strand
TTTTGAATGGTAACAAAAAAAAAAAAGTTTGCTTATTCGGTTCCGCAGATATATGGGAGTTGGCTGAATCTTCCATATCCACAGATATATTGAAAATTTGTGTAAATTTTGCCATAGAAACTTTCAATGGACTAGCAGAATACGTTTGTAGAACTTTTGTAGGAGATCTCATCCAACTCTGAAATTCTGCATGTCTGTTGGCAATGTTCAATTAATATTGATGAATTCAACTGTCCCCGATATTCTTGACAGTTTTGTCAACTTCTTAATCACCAGTTATATAAGTTTTTCATTTTGGCCCTGATAATTTCTCGAATGGAAGCAATATTTATCTATATCTGTTATTATTATTTGAATAAGGTGTTCCCATGTTGCACAACCTCCAGAAGTTTGGGAAAAGCTTGAACTTTCATATCAATTTCCCATTTTGGCTCTCCCGGTAACCATTCAATACTATATGAACTCTCACTGGAGTAACAAATATACCCTAACATTGTAAAATGTGAAAGAATATGAGTCGCTATTTAACAAATATATTTCAAATTTCCCAGTTGAGATTTACCCAAGTTGTACAATATCCGTTATAAAAATTCTATCAATATAAATAGTCCATCGAAAGTTTCTGTTGCAATTTATGAACAGAATTCCAATATTTCTGCGAATAAATAAGATACAGCCTAAAATAAAATTTACTAATTTTTTGTTTTTTCCGTATATCTCTGGGACCACAAGAGGGAAAGTTGATTTTTTTATATCACTCAGTAGTATTCTGAAATGAGCAACTCTGTCTCGACTTGACTGACTCTCCATCTTCCACTGTTTACAATATTCTCCATACAGAAACTCTAATTCAGATAGCCACTTATATAAGGAACTATCTGTAAATTGTAAATTGAAGCTTTTTGAATTCGCTAATGCATCTTTGAATAATGATATTTTCAGCATAACTTCACTCTAATACGTTTTGAATTAATTATACCTCAAACGATTTCGAAAAGCTATGTTGAATATAATTTTTAAGTGTTTTACAAAATGTACAGAGTGACTAGAACAGTTCAGTGAAATTGGGACTAGTTCTTCATCAGAATTCCTATTTAGTTTTCGTAAGTCACTCTATATATTCACAGTTCATTGTTGATTATTTTTAGTTTAGATGGTTATTTCACTTCAAATCTAGATAATACCATATTGTTTTCCAAATTTCCAAAAAAATGGAGTTGTTAACGAATTTATAAAATATTTATGAATTATGAAATACAATATTAATTTTGTCACTTTCAATAAAATTTTGTGGTACGTAAAAATTAATATTCTGTCTTTTTTTTCTTCTATAAACAGTTTATATATTGATAATAATCGACTGGATATTTATTCCTTTGGAGTTTTTTAACGACCCTCTTTGGGTATTTTCATCATGGAAGGTGGAAATACTGAAAGAAGGTCGATAAAACTGATTTTCCTCCACAAAAAATGACTCGTTCAAGAATTTTAATTGTTTTTCAATTGATTTGAAGTTGGTTCATTACTGAATCATGGTGAATATTAATTTATACAACTGAATCTTTTCAGTTTATGAATTTCGTTGATTATTGTATATAGTTAGGGTGCTGGGTCAGCATGGATTTGTTATGAAATAACCCATTGCTTAGTTCGTGTGTGCACTCTATATAATTTGTGTGTGACTGTGTATACGTGTGAGTGTGTATGAACATCAAATAACCTTTGTTTTTTTATTTGTGCCATCGAATTGCCTTTTAGCGATTTGAGTCTACATTAAATATGAAATGATTTATTGAATTTCAGTTGAAATAGAATGTTCCAAAGGCATTTTTAGACAAACTTGTAAATCTTTACTAACCTTAAATTCTACAAATAAAAGGTACTATTGTTATTGTTTTTATAACTGAATGTTAGTCGAATAAAATGTTTCCATTTTTGATGTTTTTTATGATTTACTACTTTTTGTAGCTGGAATGTATATTTTCGACTTGAAACTGGATGTACCTACATAACATAATTAAAAAAGTTTATTGTGGACACTAGGTGGTTTCATTGTTTTATGAACAATTTCATTTCATTGTGTGAAATTTTATAGAACTACTAACGAATTACTTGGCCAATTGTAAATGTAGCAGTTTGTGAATTAATATAGTCTGTTATATTAAAGATATTCATTCTGAGAGATGTGAAACAAATCAATTTTGGTCTCATTGGCATTTGATAATATTCTAGACAAAGGAGAATGTTTTCCATAAATAAACCTATGAAAGTCGAGACTGAAAGTTTGGTTGTTACGTGTCCTCCTCGGGGGAACATGCAAATTAACTTGACAGAGAAGAGTTAGGCAATTATTTACGTTGTTCAACAATTCATGGAGAAATATTATATCTGCACTTGCCCGTCTTGTACTGAGTTTGAGCAGGCCAATAGTAGAGCGAATGAATTCTAGATGGCCTATTAATTTTGAAGGCAACATGTCTAAAAAATCTGTTTTTTGCTTATCAGCTGCCGCCCCCATATGAATTATAACTCTCAGAAGTTGAGAAACTTGTGCGAGCTAAGGACTAGCGAGGTTTTACTTTTTAACGTGTGATTCCTAACACTGTGATATTTGTTATGAACTTAATATTATGACTGGTCAAAGTAAGTTGGAGACCTACCAGCCGTAATTAAGGTTGAATGACTGGAAAGGAAATACTTTTACATTTTGCCACATTGACATCCATGCAATTCACCTTGTACCAATTTGAGAAAGATTTAAGGTCCATTTGAATGTTCGCACAATCCTGCAATTAATCTACTGACCTGAACATTTTTAGATCGTCAGCAAACATTAGCATTTCAGAGTTAGTAATTTTTTATTTGATATCATTTACAAAGGTATTGAAGAGAAAAGGTCCCAAGTGACTCTGCCTTGAGGTACTCCAGAGGTAACAGATATCTCATGAGAAATAAATCCTTTAATTTTCCCAAACTATGATCTATCACAAAGATAACTTGATAACCAGCCCAACAAACTCTCAATGAAGCCAATTGCCTTCAATTTTTCACAAAGAACCTTATGGTTCACGATGTCAAATGCTTTTGAAAAATAGGTTTAAATTACGTCCACTTGTTTATTTTCCAGAGCATTCAAAATTTACTGTGTGTACAACAGTAGATTAGTGTTGGTAGATTTACCTTCACTAAATCCATGCTATTCATTGATAGTCACTTGTTTTAAAAGAATCTTTATATTATCACAAACGATGTGTTCAAGTAGTTTGGGTATTGTACTTAATATGCTGACTGGTCGAAAATTATTTATGTCTGCTTTGTTACCAAACTTGAAAATTGGCGTTATATACCTTGATTTCCAAATGAGGGGAATTTTCCCAAATTAAGTGAAGCTGAAAATTATAGGAACAGTGGTTTAGGAAGTGTAAATCTACAGGTTTTCAGTAGCATCGGTGAAATGCCACCTGGTCCTGGACCCTTGTATGGATCTAATTCTGAAAATTTTTGTAGGATATTTTCTAAGGAAACTACAACTATTGATATCAATTAGTTTCTCATAACTTAATATTGGTATTTCATTGTCTATGAACTGATTGAAACCGGTCTGCAAGCAATAAACAATGTCATTTCTATTCTTATAGATATTTTCCCCGCAGAACATAGTATCAGGAAAGCCATAATTTTCTCGTTTGTTGTTTATACAAATCCAAAAGTGTTTGATGTCAAGTTATTTTCAATTTTTTTAATATAATCATCTATGCAAATTTTTGACGCCAGTTTGCATCGGGCTCTGATTTCTGAAAATATTTGGTATTCATCCCAAGATTTACTAATTTATTAGCTTTATGAGCTTCTTTCTTTTCGATAATGAGTTTTTTCAAATCATTTTCGAACCGACGCGGAAATTTAGACTTGGTTTGCCTAACATAAGGAACAAAGTTGCATATACCCTCATATAAAAAATGTTTGTAGCCGCATTTATATCTGTTATATTTTCCATATAAAATCCCCTATCAATACTAGCTAAATAATAATTCAATCCAATATAATTGGCTTTCTTAAAATCAAAGTAGAAATGTTCATATTCTAATTCCTTATGATTATAACCTATTGATAGAGTCATTGCTAAAGATGAGTGATGACGTGTTTTTTGCCGACGGCAAATTCTCCCTGCTAAACGAAGTACTAAGGGTGGGAAGTTTTGAAATGAAGGCACTGTAGATAAAATAGGTACAACAGTAAAAATACCTACGATTGATAATTTTCGATACGAATGAGTTTCTATTAGAATTAGTATAGTATAAAAAAAAACATGAGACAACCGGTGAACTTGTTTGACTTTTAATTTTTATCCTCTGAAATCAAGTCAGCTTCCTCTAAAATCTCCCGCCCCTAGGCCGCGGCCTATTGACAAATCCAGGACTGCTTTACAAGTATATGGAACTGAACATTAAGTTAGGATGCGAAATAAAACAGCTGTCAGCAAAGATAAATCCAGGAATCACTACATAGTATAGAACAAAGTCGTTTTTCGCTGTCTGTCCTTATGTACCTATGCCATTGTCTATAGACAATGCCTATGCTTAGATCTTTTAAACTACGCAACAGATTTTGATGCCGGCTTTTTAATAGATAGAGTGATTCAAGAGGAAGGTTTATATGTATATAACATGCATAATATAGTAGAGAAACACATAATTTTAGAGGTTTCTAATGTGATATAAATAAAGACAATTTTTGCGCTTACATTGCAAATACTGGCTAACTCTACGAGATAGATCAAAATAATGTACTACAGTATTAAACACCTTAAACATGTCTACAAAAAAAATCCACGATGGTATATGTCTATCTCTTAGAGATAACCCACAGTAACCATTTTTTATCCTTTGCAAAGCAATTTTAAGCAATACAGTATTAATTCTCATCCAACTAAGTACCTTTAATACATTGGGCATTTGATATTGATCAATATGGCCCTTTACAGCATGTAATTTAAATGAATAAATTCGAAGATATGATAGATATAAAATGCAGAGACGTAGCGATTGCGGCGGTACCGACAGGCGGCGCGTGCCTATAAATTGCGCATCTAAGGCCGTGCTTCGCCCTATAGCACTTTATGATCAGCAGCAATCGCAACGCATTTATATGTATATTTAGTATCAGCATAAAACATAATTAACGAATGAAAATATGTCTAAGCAAGTTTTAAAAAATAATGTTTGGATGAAGTTTATAGTCATCAATATTAAAGCTAACATACTAAATTGAATGTCAGCATAAGTTGTAAGAAATAACATTTTGAATAAGATCATAGTCACTAATACTGAAGATAACATCAGCATTTTATGTAAACATTGTAGTCCAGGTAAAATGAGCACTAAATACTGTAGTCCAGAATATGTGGGCACAAAAATGAAATTAAATGTAATCATTATTGAACCCAAAAACTGTTGGAAAATATTTTCAATTTCATTTGGTATTGACAAATGATGAAATATGGAATGAAAACTATATTTCCACCTCAAACAAATATTAGTATCTCGTTCTCACAAATTCGAGTTTTCTCAATTTAAACAATAAGATCTTTTCACATAAGGCCGTGAAACGTGACATAATATCTTCGCTCTGATTGGGGTAACCATACTACGATTTTCATAAGGGAAAGCGAAATGACAGCATTTCAGGGATTTCAAGAAAAATTTACAAATTCATTCATAAAATGCAGGAGTGCGGTCTTGTTAATCCATTACGTTCAATTTCAGATAAGTTCAAGAAAGAAAGAATATTGTTTTTTTAATGAGGCATCATTTGAAGTGAAAACCACAGAGCAATCATGGGCATATTGCACCATGAATTTATTCACAGTATCAGGTACATTATAAGTTTATAAAGAGTAAAGGCCCGAGACTGATCCTTGGGGTACACCTCTCTACATTTGATATTATAAAGCCTGATAGTTTGCTCTTAAGGTTTTCTTTCTCCTGAAATATAGTAAATCATTAGTAGGTTATGGATTTCCAAGAATTCCAAATAATTGAGTTTCCAACCTTTGCTTGCATAGTGCAAAATTTCCGTATCGTTTAGATTCGGGAACTTGTGGTTGCATTCCCAGGAATGGTTTGAAAACGTCGAATCATTTTTACCTATTCTAAAAGTCCTTTCATGTTCATTATGGTTAAAAAAAACAAACATTTTGTTCAAAAACCTTTATATTATTTGTACAATAGAAATATATTTGTTATTGCACTCCTATATGACACATTGAAATGATTGATTAATAAATATAATATTTTCAGGATTTTTGTATAAATGCATTGGTTTCAAGAAAAACAACAAATATATATACATATAAAATTAATAGATATAAACTTGCCGTAATCGGTTTTTCCGTAATAAATGCCTTCTCAGTTTTCAAGATATACAAAAAAGGAATCAATATTATCATAACTCTTAAATAACTGTTTATTTCGGCAGCATTGATCCATTTGATAATCGACTTTTCAAATTGTGCTAGTTCTAAGATACTGGAAAAATTTAAAGGGAGTAGTGGAAAAACAATGAGTTTCTATTTCAACAGATTTTGGTAAAAACTAAATCTTAGATCTCAAGTCTATAGAGTTTTTTCTACATGCAGAACAGTGTTTATTTCGTTGTAAATAATAAACAAGAGCAAACTTAAAGTTGATAAGAATAATGTTGTCAAAATGACAGAAAACAGTAGGGAGGAAACTTGAAATGCTCTAGAGGAAGTGAAACCCCAACATAATTCCTAATCGTTTCCCCAGAGCAGTTGAACTTGTTGATACTTCATGCCACTAACAAACAGATGTCACTGAAAGTTGACAAATCATTAAAACCTCATAATTTTTTCACCGGACCCTTCATTTCTATTGAAACTTCAAAGATTATAATGATTTGAAAGGTCATTCATTCTCTCAGAACTGCGGCCTATAAGGTCGCCTACCTATATGAGTCAATATCCCGTAATGTAACATTGTACATGTTTGGCCTATGGTGAAATGGCATTCTTTGCTTCCAGAGGTATTTTGAGCTTTCGCTGTATTAATCATTTCGTAACGTAACTGAATAAGATGAAAAATTAAGTTGTATGCAATATTATTCAGCTTGTAGGAGCGTATTCATGTAAGTCATGCATAATGTGGCACAGATAAAATGCAACAGTACTTCGTCACCACTAGCCTTAACATACTGTGTTCATGGTTTCATTACGGGTCTATTTGAGCACTGACAGGTTAAAATTTTTTATAAAGGTAATTAACTGTCTAGGAGGCAATTTCTTGCAAACCAGAGCTAGAAACTTTACTTATACAATAGAATAAAATGAATACCTGTCAAATATGGTTAGAAAAACACTAATTTCCAGTTTAATTTGATATATCAATGTCCATAGTGCATGTCAAACACATTTAAACGAGATTTTTCCCTATAATTGGTTGTATCCAATCTTGTATTATATTGCAATTGACTTCAATGATTCAGTGCAGTTTGATTACTGTATACTTTGAATAAACATAATTTGATGTGGTCAAGTGGATCACTACTGCCTAGTCGATTTAAAGAATTTACCGTTTAATTACAAATAGAAGAAGACAACAAAAATAGTTCATTTAAAATAGGTAAATACAAATATGACAAAATTATTTGAATGTAGAAAAGATTCAGCAAACTGCTATCTACCGGAGATCTGACTAGAGATTTCTCCCATTGTTAGACAATTTATGCAGGTTCCGCATTTTTCAATTTTTTTTGCAGAATCAATATCAATATCTTACTTTGTTCAAGCCTTAGTAAAACATACTCAAAAATTTGAATGTGTATTTATTGTTTAATTCCAAAACTTTTTGCCCAAGTTTAAAAATCATAAACATGAAAAGGTAAAAGTTTTGATTTGTCAAAAACTTGGAATGAATCTGAGAAAATGACCACGAAATTAAATACAAATGTTACTTTCAACATAATGTCACACCTACGTTTGGTTATGAATTTGATTCAAATTGTTTAAAATTTCAACAATTTTTTCCATGGAATGTCATTTATAATGCTGTATGTTCTTTTTCCAACTTCCTTGTTAACTAAATGAAGCCTCATCAGAAGTGGAATATATTTAAAAATACATTTATCAAAAATTACACTACCTTCAATATACTTATATTTTTACATAATAAATATAAGTGAGCAACAACCATAATTGGCGAATTTTTTAATATAAACATTTTTATGTCACTTTTGAATATGAAAATGTATTATTTTTATCACAGACCAATAACAATTATTTCAAAATAAGTGTTCAATTCCAATTCCATTGTAGCACCAGATCGTTTAAACATATATTCTGATATGTATATTTTAAAAATTTTCACATCAAAAAGAAATATTTAACAGGGATTGGTGTTTTTCCCTTCACCCAATGTAATGTGCATTGATGCCATTTATAAAACAGAAATATAATTAATAGATTGGGGAAAATATATTAAATAATACCCATCAATATGAGCTTCAATATGTATGTATGTATGTTTGTATGTATCTTGGAGAAATTTCAAAAATTGATATTTATATTTGAAGGCACAAATAGCATCATGAGATTCAACAGACGACCAAGGTATCAAAGTTGCATCTACCCATGATCACATAGTATTAACGATTGCCACCATAAAAAAAATTACGCCAAATTTTCTTCTGCCAAGAGTTCTTTTATGTTTGCATATTCAATGTCAGATGTGAAAAAATCGACAAGTTCCACAAAAGTTGGTCTATCATCGGCCATGTATTCCCAGCATCGACGAATCATACTGTATATAATGTCTGGACATTCCACTGGTTTCTCCAATCGCTTTCCTTCATCAATCAAACTTATAGCCTGAAAAAGCAAAACATTTTTGATACAATCCTATATGAAGATTGTCGAAATTTTGAACTGCACTTTTCTTCAACTATAAGAATCCATATACAATAGCAATTTTTCAACAAGAACTGTACAATAACGTTCAGTATATTTTTCAGAAAGCAACAATCTGTTGGTGAAACATATTCTGGTACAATAGGGTCACTTTTAATCTATAAAATCATTGAGAATAATGAAAATCAAACATTCTTTGTTGTCCTAGTTATGAGAAATGACATTAATAGGAATTGATGCCAACAATAGCATTTGATGTGTTTAGGAAGAATACTTGTTTTCCTCTTACAAAGAAAGTGAGTAAAGTAATGGATAACTCCTAACCGACAGAACTCAAAGACCGTTATACAGGGCATTTCAACTAAAACTGCCACAAGAGATATCTCCATAACTAGAGAATAATTTCAATTCTGCGAAAGCCAGTGAGTTGGCAAGAATGATGACTTCAACTTGACACAGGAATCAATTCAAATTAATTTATAATGAAGATGGCGCTGCAGCCTAAAACATTTTTTCGATGGCAATAACGTTCAAATATGGTATATTTGACATGGAATTTTCTTTAGAACAGTTTTGAACCACATGAAATTTTTTTTGAACGAGCCATTTTAAATATTAAATTCCAAGAAATATTTTTCCCATAATTTAAACTAAGTGTTGATGAAAACAGTTTTAAAATTGATACAGAATATTCCTCTGATGAATAGATCAATATTTTCTAAGTGAAACTTTTTCTAGAAAGACACAGTTTTTGATATTCAAGGTACTGAAATTCAAATATTAGAATTGATTTTTTCCAGAAGTTCTAAAATTTTGATTCTTTTCTCATTTTCATTAAAATTGTTACGGTCGATCTTGTTTTGTCATAATTTAAACATTATTATATCCTTAATAATCGGACAGGTTATTCGTTTCCATATGCGCATTTATGTATATTTAAAACCTTCCTAACCCGCCTCTGGCACAAACCAAGTCTGCAGAGGTTTTGTTATTTTTTTCCTCACACACAACGACAGTGTATTGTTGAATGAAGTGACTGCCTGGTTGAATTATTTCGCTAGCTATATACCTAGAAGGGATTTTCGAATTTTCAGCCAACTGTGTTTCCTTTTTGATATTGTGAAGTTTGGAGTATTTTGAGACAATATTGGAAACCACCGCTGCAAAAGC
>WOGR01012717.1:0-10094 GCA_015342045.1 Leptinotarsa lineolata | reverse complement strand
AGGTTGAAAAGTCTGCAAAATACTGGTGCGAGTTCATTTGCGCACTTTTTGAGTACGATGACAGGCACTTCATCAGGACCAGACGCCTTGTTGATATTGAGCTGTTTCAGAATTCGCCTCACCAGACGGTGTCGCAAAGTTATTTATGGCATTGTGGATTCTAGTGTGGGATTAGTGGGTGGTGCCTTTCCCAGAGAATCGACTGTGGAAGACAATTTTATTATCGTCTACAACTTTTTGTTATTTACATATTACACTATCAAATGTTTTTCATACATGGTTAAACAGCAAATTGACACAAACAAACTATAAAATTGAATAAACAAGATCAACAAAGACAAACATTCTAATTTAAAGTTCCCCAGGAACACTTACCTTCATCAACTAATACAACTTCAACAATCGCATTGAGTGGTATATCAACTTTGTGAGTGCACATGCAGTTTTGTCCACAATCAGCTGGTCTGTTATCTCCGTTGCAGAATTGTTCGGGGTTGATATCATCGTATTGAGAAATCAATGGTGTTGGAGCCGACATGTATGAAATTTCGTCTATCAGACTTATTACATGGTCTCCATTCGGTGCAACTATAAAAAAACAATCATATCAATTAATTCATGAGATACCAAACAGTGAAACTGATTTGCATCGGTTGCACTTTCACTCACCTAAATGTCTGTTGTAAGTGTTGGGAGCAAATAGATCCTCTGGAGTATAAACATGGAATCTGAATGGTAGGAAAATTTTAACATCTGGCCTCTCAGCTAGGATTCCTCTGTCTATTTCTTGTGCATTTTTCAACTGACTTACGCAAATAGCGTCTGGTCTGATTTCGTTACATCTTGCGTCCAATGGGTTAAGAACCTGTTGATAGTTTCATTGAAATATCTCTGTACACTGTACATTCAACTAAAACGTCCTGAGAATTGAAAAATTTGATTTCTTTACAAAATTAACTATGAACCTAAAAAGCAGCTTGGCTCATTTATACATCTGAATTTGATCCAACACCTTTTAAAATCTTAGCCATTTTCACTACCACTGCACAGTGCAGGAAAGCTTTCTATTCTAATTTCATTATTGCAGGCAACGTAATATACTGTTTTTGATTCTTGATATGAGAAGAATGATCTGCTAATCTGATTCTGAACTTGGATTGATTTTGATTTTTCCTAATAATCTTAACAAACCGTTGGAAATATATACATAGATCACTGAAGCTATCAAACTCTTCAACTTTTATTTACATTCGTAAAATACTTCTATCTTCACCGTATCAATTTGGCTGGAATTGCCTACTTACCACTCCTTGCGGTATACCATAGTCATATGTGGGTGGGGCAGTCGAAGGTTGATATGGACCTCTGGCATAACGCAGGATGGCCAACTGCTGGACTCTTCTCACGCCACATTCTCCTAAACCTCTCAGTTGAATCCAGTAAGCTCCAACTGGTTGATTTGCATTTATAATGAAATCGTATCTCTCTCCTAAAATTGAAAATATAAGAATACAACCACTTTCATATTTTTAAACTGGCAGATTTCTGCCGATTTTGGTGATTCTGAAAAGTGCTAGTTCTGAAAACCTCTCATATTACTGCAGTAATAACACAAATTAGTGGAATGTAGTTTTTTCAAAGGTGTCATTCAAGATAGCACGATGAATATTTTTTGGGACTAATAAGGGATTTCGATAATGTTCTGTTCCTGTGTAGTCTGGTGAATATTATTTCTAGCACAGTACATTATCTCTTGATCATATGGTTGTCAGTCTTCAATGGCGTATAGATTTTCGATAGACAAATGAAATCAAATCTAAATCAATAATTTTTTAAAAAATAGTTATAGAAATTCTAATATCTTTAGGGTCTATCAAAATTTTTAGTAGGTAATATTATCAATGGTCTTGTACATCGTTCAGAATATCGTTAGTCAGAATATTTGAAATCATTCATGTGCAATCCTTTTTATTAGTTTTTTAATGTTGAAAACATGTTATTTTAGCAAAATGATTAAACTTCTCTTTCTGCCCAGAAAGTGAATTATTTCGATTCAGTTTGATTGAAGTATCAAACGTCTAGGGAAAGTGAACTTCAAACACAACTCAATAACAGGAACAAGAGATATTTTTTACTGTATCAACAAACAAAAATACACCACACCACACAAAAACAAATGGAATGCGAAACTAGCATATGTCTCTTCGTGTTTGGTGGAAGAAATCGTACCGAAATGAATGAATTCATATTCGAAAACTCCCTACTCAATAATTCGCAGAATACACCACACTGGACTACTATCTCTCTTGACATTAAGATGGAAATTAACCGTCATTCTGAAAGATTTCCAACCGATGACAATCGACGATAAACGAATTGCCAATACTCATTTGCAAGGAATTGTTTCAAATATGAAACTCGTTTCCCACGAAATACTTGTGATATATCTTCTGAGGACGCAATGCTTTTTGCTTTAATGTTACTTAGAACGTCCCACAATGATGAATTGTAATAGAATTAGGATATTCTCCGAATCTTATTTGGACATTACAAAAACATATCCTGGATAGAGGCTGGAAACATCCTCGGGAAGAGGTGGGATCAGTAATTCAGAATAAATGTCCTGCTGAGCTAAAAAAGCTCTGTTATAATAGGTATACTGAAGACATTTATGGCATTCGGGAACGAATGGATGCCGTAATTGGGATAATATGAAGAATATGTGTGCTATCTCACATCTGAGACATTAGTAGGAATATTTAACGTATGTGACTTTCTATAACTAGCGTTTCCTACTATGACTGATAACCAGTCCGTGCAAAGCCTGTTGTTGAATCATCTGAAAATAAAACTTTTAACGGGTGACGATCAACTGTATTGCCAAATTTGCGCAAAACTAACTGACAATAATAAGACAACAAGTATAGCTGAGACACCAGACAATCTGGTGGTCAATTTGGTAATCTTATAACATGACTCAACCTCAGACAGAAGCACAAAAATCTTACGAAGGTTAGACATAGATAAACACTTCAATCTAGCAGACTACTATTATAATCTTCATGCAGTCATTGTTCACTGTGGGTCTGGCGTTGAGTCTGGTCATTATTACGCTTTGGTCAAGGATGAATTTGCTGGTGATGTCTTGAATTCATTGGAGCCTCTGGATACACCCTACATTCTGTTTTATGAAAAAGAGGCCATTGGCAGATCAATATCTTCAGATGATGTGGTGCGGCAAGTTTTTCCGGGTTTTCCTGCAGCTGAAAAAGCCAATGCGCCACTGGAATCAATCAAGTCGCCCCGGAGTGTCAGTTAAATTTTTTTGATGATTCATAATTCGTATTACTTTTCAAATATTAAATTTCAATAACAGTTCAAAGAATATTGATTTTTTCACCTGTTTATCTAGGGCTGTGATGAATTGTTGAGTTGCAGTCAATTCATTAGAACCTGTATTCAAATATAAAATATCAATGCTTCATTAATATTCAGATGAAATTTTCCATTCAGAGATGTTTTTAGTGCAGAACCTAATTGGCAATACAGATTTGAATCGAAATTCATCATAACTATTTGCCAAAAATTCATGGAACTTGATTTTAAACACTGCCAAGAAACAAAATGATCAAGGCTTTCGCGGCCGAGGTTCATACATCCTGAGTTTCAGTCATCGGAGATGTACTCAGGATATATGAACATCTGAATGAGGTAGCCACTCGCGCCAGTGAAACGTCAGGAAGAAATTCCAAAAATTGACGGCCTTCAAATCCGGAAAACAGTGACACTGAACTGCCAAGAAACATTTATTTTCATTTCAGAGATAGTCGACTTCAAAATGTTTGAAATAATTTCCACTAATCTTGTTAGCTTAAGTCTTCGTGATTCAGGATTCCCCAAGGTTTCAGTTGCTCGACTTTTGGATGGGGATCAAGCCTGATT
Organism: Leptinotarsa lineolata; assembly: GCA_015342045.1. Taxonomy (NCBI): domain Eukaryota; kingdom Metazoa; phylum Arthropoda; class Insecta; order Coleoptera; family Chrysomelidae; genus Leptinotarsa; species Leptinotarsa lineolata. The sequence continues at coordinate 6,152 of WOGR01012717.1, read as the reverse complement.
TGATCTCTTCATCTTCTCCTTGATGGATGTAAATCTTCATTTATATCCATAGGTGAATGTGAATGGTGTTGAAGTCTAAATTTACATCTGTATTGTTTTAGTTTGAACTTGCATGGATGGATATACATGATGAATAGGTGAGTGTAAACTGATTAGTTTGAGCTTATGTTATTGAGTTTATATTTGAATTTTCAGTTTATATTTGAGCTGAATATATCATTGAAGTGAAACGCGCGTTTGACTGTTCCGGGTTTCATTGCAAAGTGGTATATTTAACATTCTCTAGATGAATGCGTAGGCAGCCATTTTTTGTGAAGGTAGGTGATTCGAATTTGTGGGTATGGTGCAGCCTGTTTGTGTAGGTTTCCTGTTGGAATTTTGTTTTGTTGTGGTTGTATCCGATAGTTATGTCCAAGTAGTTGACTTTTGGGTCGGTTTCTTTCTCTATGCTAAAATTCACATTTTGGTTTATTTTGTTAATTTCTTCTATTATTTGATCTATTCTTATTCCTTCGTTTTGTAATATGTATAGGCCATCGTCAACGTATCTGAACCATTCTTCTTTTTCATCGTGTGTTTCGATTATTGCTAAATTTTTAAATGAGAGGCAAGGGGTAAGGTGTCTTTCACCTGAACTTGGGCATGTCATGTGCACCTCTCTAGAATATGTTAACTATTTTCATATACTCCCACCCCGGAGTATGTGTTTGTGGAGTTATTTCCTGACTTTGTCTGCAGGTGGCACAGTGGACATCCTACTGAATCAACTGCAGATGACTGGTTGGAATAAATTTTGTTTGTTCGGTATACTTAGACGGTTCACTTCGTCTGAAATGACCTTCTCGGTACTGAAGAGAAGTAAGTACTCAGAAACGAATCGGTATCGGTGGTTGTCTCGACTGAATTGAATCAATTTCTTTTTTTCATATATAGGAAGTTACTTGCGACGAATCTTCCAAATGGAAAACGTTGCTCAAGTTGCTGATGGTTTTACTTCAACTTTCTGCGCGGCATCAGCTGGATTAGTTGTTTTCCCGCCACAGGTACCTACAAAGTCGTAGGTTCACATGAGAAGCAAGGGGTAGTGCAAATGCTTTTGAACATATTGTTATTCAATCTATTTTTCAGCTCCATTTCCTGTATACTAATAAGACCTAAAAGCAATTAAAAAAGCGAATTTGCTTTATACCACACGGTTTACACATAGATTGATATACAGAAAATGGAGCCGAAAAGTAGATTGAATAACAATGTGATCATCATTATAAAGAATTTGATTAATTGGCGGAGTTGTATGGACCCATAACATAATTTATTATCTAGAACGACTAACATTGAAACCCGTTTGGTCTGCGTCCAGTGAAACTGAAATGGATTGGAAGTAAACCGCAAAACATAACTGATAATAGTATTCCAGACATATATCAAGGGTACTAATACGGCACAGAAAGCTATTATTGTTGAAATAACATAAAACGGAATTTTATCGGACGACCATCAACGAGACCCGTGTATGTACACATATCTCACAAAATTTTACGTGCGATTGATTTCAAATGACTCAAAAAGATTTTTAGTAAATTTCATGAATCTTGTAAAATGTGGGTCGCCATGAAAAAAGTCCCCAGGATATTTAAGTACTGTTGTACAGTTTGCGATTTATGAGGGTTATAAAACACGTTGATTAATTGATTATGATACTTCATTCCTAGTGAAGTATTGTTCAATAGATGTTTAACTATGAAAATAGAATCAATTAGGCACACGGAAATGAAAGTGAAATCAATGACAAAGTAAAATCAATACACTCGAAATGCAAAACGAAATAATTCTCAACAAGGAACCATTTTAATTTCCACAATAGGAAAATGTTCATGAATTGAAACCAAGTTATTTCAACTGATAGATAGCTGAATATAGATTTCAAAAAACTTTCAAGAAATGAAGGAAAGTGGGAGCCTTACCTTGAATGATTATGTATTAATAAAAGAGTACCGATTCGTGGATGTTGAAGTGTAAAAAATGAATCAGAAACATTAAAATGAAATTGAAATCAATGAGAAACAAACATAATATACACGATATGAAAAAATTTAGAAATATATGATCAGAAACCAAATTCATTTTCACATCAGGAGAAAGGTTTCAAATCGAATCCAAATCATTTCAAGATAGTATTGATTGGCAAACAGCTGCAACACTCAGGAGTATTCTGAAGACTTATTGCAGCTAAAGAAGAGTGCACCTTACTTTAAAATCGATCGAGATTACCAAAATACGTAATAATTTAACTCACTAAAAATCGACCATGGCCATTGTTATTCGATGCCATGAAGAAAACAGATTCCTATTGGATTCCATAAAGTCTTCTTGGAAAATCCATAATGAGGATCATTTTATTTCAAGGTCATAAAAGTCACTGAAATTAACACATTTTTTAAACACTAAAAGAATACAAAAAACAAAAAATATATCTCTCATTTAATAAATGCTTTCCCATAAACATTGTTCGATGAAAAGCACTTCCGAATATTACATTTATTCTAGAAGTACTGAAAATAAACTCAAAAGAAAACACAAAGAAAGAAAAAATGTCAGAGTGATGTGTTGTAGAAAGGAAAAATCTCTAATTGAATTCAAATGAATTGAATAAACATTCTTACATGTTGAAAGTTTACGGATAATCGAAACTAACTCAATCTATTTTTGCATCATTCAATTATTTCAATTTTTTTACAATAACTCATTTTTCAAAGGCACTAATTCAATATTATTTTCCTTCTCAGCTGTCTCTTTTGAATATTTCCTTTCTAAAGGGCAATGTGCGTTTGAACTTTTGACATTCACCAAGAAACATTGTTAATAACATTCAAACATTCAATATATCGAATTGAATATCATTATATTTTCGACAATATGGAAAACATATAACGAAAAAAATATATTGAAATATAATGTTTGTAGCACTGTTCGTAATAGAAAAATAGAAACTATGTTTTAACTTTTTATATTGAATGAACATTGATTCTAGGAAAAACCATCAATCAATGAAATCAAGAACATTGCAAAATTTTTTGAAATATACACTTCAAAAATTATGAACTCTCATGCATTTGAACATAGATCATATATTCATAGAATAATGCTCAATAAATGAATTTCATGACAGTTTTTGGCTTTAGGCTCCATATCAACGAATATGTAAGTATTTTGTCTATTATGATGGAATAACAAATTCTATTGGATGACAATTCTGCCGAAAACGAGTAAACCAAATGAAATTTCTGAAAAAAATGAAAGTTATAAAATGAGTAGAATTGAAACAAAGTCATAAATCATACAAAAAATCCTTCACAACTAATGAATCGAACAAGATATTTTGGAAATGATAAAAACGAGAATTCAAGTTTTTATAAATTCAATATTTCCTATCTACCAAAAATATATCAGTTATGATGAATTGATTTCTCATTGATCTCGAACACAATAGTTTTCTGAACTAATATGCGTGTTACGTCATAAACATGAAACTCATGAGTTATATGAGAATATGTTAATGTTACCGGAACTATGGAAACCCAGAAGTATGCGATTTAGCAAACTTTCAGAAACAAACTTGATATAAATTAAATACGAGAGGTTTTGTTCTTCCTGACCTATTGGATTTATTCATTGTATTCCTCCTTCTAAATTGACTAACATAATTCCAATAGTATCGTACGAATAAACTTGCATTGATGAAATACTAAATTTGAATCATATTTGGTAGAATTGGGATGAATTGTGTATACGATGACAGCGTCATGACCGTCGGTTAGCCGTATTTTGGAAAATAATAGGATTAATATTCTGAAAATTGGCAAATATTGGAAATTAGAAAGAGCGTAATTGTGTTTTTCCAACACTTTCGACTATACCGGAAGTTGGTAATAACGTTGAATGTAACGCCCTATATATTTTCACATTTTTGAATACCTGGCATAATTCTAATGTGAGTTCATGTAATACACACTGATTGTGAAAACTTAAAAATGGGCAAAAACCCAGTTTTTTCAAATAGAACAACCTATATTTTAGGATAGTTTTGAAATTCCGAAATGATTTTGACTCATTCTCATGAAACATTCCTTTTATCAAAAATCTACCGTTCGCGAGATATTTCAGTTTTTCTTGAAAAAATAAAACATGCGCATGTCCATCATAAAACTACGTGCTACGATTTCGAACAGTTACAGAAAGTTTATTAGGGCTATTGATTTGCCGTCATGGTTTCTATTTAAGACAGGATTTCAGATGAATAAATAACAAATTTCAAAATGTATATTTTGAATGTTCCATAAAATAGCGAAAATTCAAATATGTTCTATTGTTTTTTCACACAAAATATAAAAACTATTCCAGAATATGTTTTGGTTGGTTTCCGGGTTTTGCTGTGGTCTTCCTTAGTTACAATCTCCAAACATTTTAACTGCAACTGCGGCAGTTATCTTCAGTAGCGTGGTCGTGGTACTCTTCCCGACGATGATACGTCAGTTGATATATTTTCGTTAACTTCCAGGCATTTATGAGTACTTTATGATGGAAATGCGCATGTTTTTTTAAGAAAAACTGAAAAGTTGAACGGTTGACTTTTGATATAGGGAATGTTTCATGACAATGAGTAAAAATTATCTCGGAATTTCAAAACTGTCCCAAAATACAGGGTGTTTCATTTGAAAAACTGAGTTTTGGCCCATTTTCATAAAATCAGAATTAGTTATCAATTCCGAACAACTTATATAACATTTTGGAAATGTTATCCTATGAAACGATTGGATGGAGTATTTTTATGAATCAATGATTTTATCAAACTTCTGAATTTTATGGGGGAATCACTCGAAAGCATAGTAGAGTAAACAAATGAATATCACGAGAAGGGTTAATTTTTGTATAGGGTGTATTTCATCAACTCACATTAAAATAATGTCAGGTGTTCAATGTTCAAAAATATGAAAATATACAGGGTGTTATATTCGAATTGAGGTAGTTCTTACCAACTTCCGGTATAACCTAAAGTGTTGGAGAAACGTCATTATTTTCATTCGATGAAGCATATTGAAAAACCTATATTTGCCAATTTTCAGGATATGAATCCTATTAACTCCCAAAATACGGCTAATCGACGGTCATTGAGCTGTACCTGCATAGTATTTACCTGAACACCCTATTATCAATTTTTCGATGATAAATGATATGCCTGACATGATAATATTTATTCTTTTACATTTCAAATGGAGGCAATTACGTTCAAGACAAATAGAAACTTCCTAAGAACAGAACTCATTCAAACTCCTCATATCATAGTTAACAATTTTTAATATTTCGTGGGATATTAGTTCATTAGAACTCATAGCTTCCCGTTTTTATCGGTTTCTGAAAAGAATGCATCTCTCGTGATAGTTGAAATTATTTCCCCGAATGCAATCATAAAATATATGCTCTATTGAACTATAATTTCATGAATCTGTCTATTGATGTTATGATGGTATCTAGAATTATATAGATGATGTGAAAGTGGAAGCCACTAATGAAATTTACCAGATTCCAAAGAACGAAGAGAAAAAGTACAAAACATCAACCTATTTGGGTCAATCTAACATGTAGATTTTGAATTTTTCATAAAATGAAGACATGAATGTCGTTTGTAAAATCAATAATAACTTGAGCATGCTCATCAAAAATAATAACGACGAAAGTTTGGAGGATGAATTATCAGTGATTTATAAATTGTCGTGTGGTCCATATCCGATGTTGGATATAGGCCAAACGAGGAGAACAATTGAATCACGTATAAAAGAACATAGCGAAATTTTTCACAGTAGAAAATTAAATACAATGTATGCTACACATTTCCTGATGGAGAGACATGCGTTCAATCATATTCGGAACTCTTCATTTCCAGAAGGAAGGTTTCAAACTTAACCTTCTGGAAAGTCTGAAAATTGATAAATTCATGAGTTCCAAATATCTGATAAACGATCAAACTGACTTCCTCCCTTGTTGAATGTGTTCTTATAGTTAACCAGAATTGTTTGAAGGTGAATGACAATGTTTCGTGGTGAATTTCAGCAGTTCGGACTTTCATTGTCTAAAAATTTGTAAAATGATTTGAA
>WOGR01012716.1:0-10094 GCA_015342045.1 Leptinotarsa lineolata | reverse complement strand
TTTTCCCGATGTTATGTTTCAGGTGGAAATTTCGACCACCCTGTAAATTATTTCCGAAAATTCAATAAACCTGTTCATGACTTGATGCTCAAGGTGTGATTCAGTGGAATTTCACATTTTCAACTGTTACTGTCTATGAGTTATGATTTTTTCGGAGTGGTGCTGTAACTGCCAAATTTTTCAGAAAAACATCTCTCGAAACCAATTAATTTGGGTACAGGTATTGTTATACAAAGTGGGCCTGAAATGTGCTGAGAAATTCAAAAATGTAATAAAATTGAGGATATTATATTTGAAATAAGGAAGTTGCTCTCAACTTCCGGTATAATGGAAAGAGACCGGAAGTTGAAAATATTTTAGTTGAGAAGGCCATTTTGTAAAACCCACTACCACAGAATTTTTAGTTTTCATTTTGAATTGTTCTCCATATATTTCTAACGAACGCTCGTCGTGAAAGACCTTTTATTCTTGATTGCTCCTTCTGGTGATCAGCAGCGCAGAGCCACTCAAATATCAATTCGACTTAGTTATTATCAAATCAAAATTGAACGTGCCACCAGTCGAAATATCCTCTATAGAATTCCAGTTGCCTTGTACACACAGTTTTCAATGGACATGGAAGGAAAAATAAATATGAAGTAGATATAGGACAAATCTAGAGGAAGACAGGTCTAGAGGAGGGCAGGTCGAAAATTCTCTAATATGATATTAGATATTCATCTTACATGACTCTGGATAAATATTGACGGCACTGAGAATAGGTTCTCATCGTCAAAAAAATTACCTAAATTTTTTGGATTCATAACATTCTCAACAATATTCATATCAGCACCACCTCGAATCAAGTGGAGTTGAATACAAATAAGAAATTGGTTACAACAGGACTACTCAACTGTCTTATCTGTAGCACAGTGATATTTGGCTTTGATAGTACCTATATAAATGAATCTACCAGTGCGGCAAACATCTTCAGTGATGTATGCGTTGATTTCAAGGACGAAAATAATATCTCGTATTTCAGCAACGACTGACTTGTGAACTTCGTGGAGAAATGTCCAAGATAATGTACGATTCCCATTCGTCTGCACTTGTGATAGCTGTGATGTGCGACCGTAATGAAGTCGATCGAGGTTGTATTTTAGTTAATTTCTGTTCTTCTTGAGTACTGGACACCGTGTTCTTCTCTTTTCTGTCAAGATTGTTGAATTGCTTATAGATCCCCAACAAAGCCGTGTATGGTAATGTGTTGGATTGAACAACAGTTATCACATGCTCTGCTATTAGTGATATCTCCGGTTGCAATACGCAGCGGTTACGCTTGTTCTTATAATATTAAGTTGGTATTTGGGATGTCAACTGAGCCACAGAAATAAGAAATACTGTAAATGACAGCGAATCATAGAGGATCTGTTTTGTCCTTGGACGATCTGATAGTGTTACCTACTTCATCAGTTGACTTTTGGAAAATTTTGGTAACAATTCGCTAACTCGTGTAGCTATGAGCTCTGGCAGGTATTTTAACAAGTCATACCACAAACAATCGATTATACCTCTCATAATGGAGCAGAAGATAGAGTAAGTATTTCGCATTTGTCATTCTCAGATCTACAATGAAAATTCATTCGACCCAAAAGTTTCCCAAAGGAATTCAAAAAAACAATCGGGAATGTGAAAGGGGTAACAAAAATTAAAATGATTTATCACTAGAATTCATTCACTAAATGTACCAAACTGAATCGAAGAGAATCTGTTATAGTATATCTGTTGAAGATTCAACCCTTCTACAATTTCTAACAATATTGAAAGCCCAACAGAAAAGTTCAGCCCGAAAAATAACTACTTATGAAAAATGCTATAATATGCTACTTTTCCTTCGATTCACATCAAAAAAATTAAATGACCGGATGTCACATTCAATAGTCTACATGCATACACAAACAGATTCTCTACTGATTCAGTTCTGTTTATTTTCCAGATTGCGAAAGATTTAACAACCTAAAACAGTAAGAAACTTTTACCCCTTTACAAAAAATATCTTTCAAGGAATATTTCCAATGAAAATGTATATTTCAAATTTCATTCATGAAAAGCCATCCACTATTGCGCGTATAATGATTTTTGATTGGAATGTATCATTATCATTACTATCATCATAACAGTAAAGACAAAACTTAAAAGTTGAGATTGTTTGAAAAGATTTCGTATTACTATTTTGCATTGAATTTCTGATAAATAAGTGCCTTACATATTTTTTTCGAATTCTGTTGTTTTTACATGTAGTAATCATTGAGAATAGTTTTCAATACTACTTGAAGTACGAAAGAACCAGGGTTGATTGTTATACGTATTGAGTATAGTTCTTTCTCATCTAGTTTATTTCTACCTATCTATCTATCTCTATATACTCATTTTCAATTTAAACTTCACAATGATAATGATAAGTGAAGTCCAACAAACTTTGAATGGCTCTGAATTTCATGACATTTCTATCAACTGTGAACGAGTGGTAGATGGAGGTTCTTAAAAGTCACTTACATGTTTACTAATGCAAAATGTTTATCAACACAACCGGGAAGCGACTCATACTTCAGATGTGTACAGTAATTTTATTCTGTGAACAATTTCAGAGTTATTCCTGAATAGGAATCCAGAACCAAGGGATATGTTTTATGCAGAAGTTGTTTTCTAAAGTTTAAATGAGGTATGTTAATCTGAAATTCTGATGAGTTTGATATATATTTGAGTAGGTTATTTCGTAGAAGATTGATGAATCAGGCATTTCAATTAAGGTTTTACTATCTAGTCAAATACTGGCTGGATCTGATGCTTGATATTTATTTTAATGCGATAATATATATATTTTCAAGTTTCAGTTCGAAAACACTGTGCATGAAAATTGCTATTCAAATTTTACGATAGCTGATTGATCGCGTCTAGTTCAGAACTCAATCATTTATTAGTCTTCAACAGAAGGAAAAAACTTGATAGACTATTAGGTTTTTGTTTTATTTAGAATTGAAAAATGGCAAATATCATCAATTTGTCATAAGGGAACACCTTATATAGGGTGATTCACGGAGGATGGCACATTGGACGTTTCTGGTGAACCAGACGCCGGATCACTTTGAAAATTCAATAGAGAGCATTCTCTACGCAACTGAAATATTTTCGACAATGTGGTGTTGCTGCTTCCATTGGGAAGTAGTAACATATTTGAGTTTTCAAATCAGACACCCTGTATATAATATTGTTTTTCTTGATATTTCTCTCTGTTCTCTCATCTGTTACCGTTCTCGAAATATGAATCACTCAATTTTTATTTTCGGAAATGCTGATTGATATATCTGAGTTAAAGAATACTACGGTACCGTAATTTGGTTTGGAGTTAGGTGATACTTGGAGCTTGAGCAACAAACACTTCTTACAGTAAACATCTATCGTATTTATGATTTGTAAGTTTTTGAATGAAGCGTTAGTAGTGAATGTGGTTCCATTGTAGGTAATGAGTAGTGAGTGGATACGCACGTACATCGCCTGAGTCCCCTCAGGAAATGGAGTTTTAGTGGTTTTTGTCGATATAAAATTTCACATCGAGGTGACAGTAAAAGTGTCATGAAAATTAAAGACAGTTTCGGGTCCTGAGTTGATGAAATTTGAATTTGAGTAATATCTAAAATTGATTCAATGCATTTGGACTGAACAGTTTCGATATTCTGTGTCTTAACCATGAAGAACATCTGGCACATCTGGTAATACAAGTGGTCATCCTACCAGAGGCGTATCAAAGTGAGTGAAAAGTTTCATGGACGCTGCATCATAGACAGGAACGTGGAAAAAATATTAATCAAGTGAACATTCTGTCCTGACGAGCTGGAAAATAAGAACCAAAACGAACAGATCTAAAGGAAGCCATACACAAAAGGTCAAAATACTCCAATAATCTTCTGAATTATGGAATCAGAATCTCTCAACGCGATGAAGAGCTTAGAAGAAGAGGTTATAGAGAATAGAACGTAAATCAAATCTTCCATAGAAGCTAGTGAAACCAGACTTTTATTGAAAATAGAAGAGTTGAACTAAAAAGTCAACAATCTCGAAATTGAAAACCAAATACTCACAAACGAAATAGAAATCCAATATTTTGATATTTAATTTAGAGAGTTCGAAAGATATTTCAGCTACTTCTGTTCCCAACAAGCTTTAAACACTATTGAATGTTGATGTCAGCGAATCGGACCTGAATAATTCATACCGTATCAATAAATCTGAAAAAACCTCCGTCAAAATTGAATTTATTTCCCATCTGAAAAAAACAGAAATATTAAAACAAACAAGGAAGTTGATAGTGCGGGTATTGCAATTTCACACGACCTTACGTTCAAACAAAGACATGAGCAAAACATTCTGAAAACGTTCTTGAATAGAGCCCGAGAAAATCCTGCAGACCACTCATATATACAAAGAAACATATAATATGTGAATAGTAAAGCTCACATTGTGAAAGAACTACAAAAAATAAGCTATTCAGAAGAGCATTCGGAAGAGCGGGATACAAACAACGCACCAGCAACACCAAATTTCCGAAATTCAAGAAACGAACTTGAAGTGGCAGAAGATATTGTCCTACCCCAGAGAACTGCTGCAGAACCTGGAGAAAAATCATCAACTAACGGAACTACTCCCAAAACGAACGAAAATAAGAAAGCTTTAATGAAAGAGAGAACACGAAGTCATATAACAAGTAAATCTTATTTTGTCCATTTTTTTCTCTCATTCACAATTTTATGAACTGAATATCAATTCAATCGAATTTTTTCATGATTTTTGTTCATCATTCTTATGAGTCTATCAAATTATGGATCACTATATCAATGAATATGAAAATGAACCCATCAAAGATGAATTCGTCGAAAATATTCAGTATTTCAACGGAATAAGAAAAAATGAAATTCACAATCTCAGTATTCTCCATATGAACATCAGAAGCATTCAAAAAAAATTTGATGAATTCATAATTTTTCTGGATCAGTTCATGAAGGATTTCGATATAATAGCTCTTTCAGAAACTTACATAGTGCATGAGTTGAGCGTATTTAATATTGAAGGATATCATATAATATAAAATAGTGGTAACCACAATAAAAATGATAGAATAATCGTTAACATAAAAAAAATATCACCTACAACTCCATTTTCATAGATGTTGGTAGTCAAAAAGCTGTTGAACTTACTATTTTAGGATTTGAAAGTGAAGTCTTCATTACTGTTTTATATAGATCACCAAATACATGTCCTGAACAATTCAATTTGGAACTCGCGAAATACCTTGAAAATAATATTGAAAAAAGTCATATAATCACAGGTGACATAAATATCGATATTTTTCAGGAAACAGATTTTATCGAGGAATACAAAAGTATTATGAGCTATTCCGATTCTATCCGTCACTAATCAATATACGAGACCAATTGTAGGTAGGTAAGAAAATAAGCAAAACATGCCTAGATCATTTCCTTATCAGAAATAACGAAAATTCATCAGATAATATCAAATAATTTGTCTTCGAATATACAATAACCGATCACTATCCAATTGCTGTACTGCTCAGTATAGATAAACGTCATTTAGCTATTGATGAAACCAAGCCTATTAACAAATTGAAAAAAATCATAAATTACCGGAAACTCAAACATGATCTTGGCTCAGAAAAATGAAATTCTATGTATAAATTGGAAAATGTGGACAAAATGACCGAATTATTTGTGAATACTCTCTCCAAATATATAGAAAATAACACAAAATCAGTGAAAGTAGCAAAGAAGATCAAATCTAAAAAACCAGCTGGACTAATTATATCCATCGAACACAAAAATAAACTATATAAAACGTCACAATTCGATCCACACAACATTATAGTCTGAAATATATAGCATATAAAAGTAAATTGAATAGACTTCTACAGAAATCAAAAAATGATTACTAAAGAGGTTTGATAGAAAAAAAATGAAAACATTTTTAAGAACCTTTGGCAATGCGTCAATGAAATATGTGATAAGGCAAAAACTGAAACAAAAATTGAGCAAATAACAAACGGAAAAAACTAAATTATTACTGATATAAAAGATATATCAAATGGATTCAACGATTATTTCTGTGACTTGGAAAAAACTTTGGCCGGAAAAATCAGTGTTTTTAATTAATTTGAAGAGAAAATCAATGGTGTGAAAAATACAATATATCTCTCTCCAACTGATGAATTTGAAGTAATAAAAATAATTAATACACTAAAAAATTAAAAATATCCGGGAAGAGAGAACATACGGTCAGAAACATTGAAAGAAGTATCAAATCAAATCGCTGCTCCAATAACGTTTCTTATTAATAAATGTTTCAACACAGGATTGTTCCCTAAGCTATTCAAAATGGCAATTGTTAAACTCTTATTCAAAAAAGTCGATTAAAAAAACTCGGAAATTATCGTCCAATATCGCTGTAATTTCAGGAAGTCAATATGGCTTTAGAGAAGGAAAGTCAACCGAAGATGCGATTTGCGCATCAACTTCAAAGATATATAGAGCGATTGATCAAAAAAAAAACTTCACTTTGTGTATTAATTGACCTCTCTTAAGCCTTTGATACAGTATGCCACCAAAAATTGTTGAGAAAATTACTAATATACGGGATTAGAGGAAATGCGTACAACTTACTGGAGAGTTATCTCACAAATCGTCAACAACAAGCCTATATAGATGGTACCATTAGCGAAATGAGAAATATCCCATATGATGTGCCACGAAGAACTGTTCTTGGGCCACTACTATTCACGCTTTATATCAATAGCTTATTATCAATGGATAAAGAAGGATGTGTCCTCAGTTTCGCTGATGACACCGCAATATTTTATCAATCTGAAGACTGGAAGACCCTCAAAAATGGAGTTGGACTGGATTTCAAAAAATCAAAGATTGGTTCAGATTCAACGAACTAACCCTTGATATAGAAAAGACAAAATACCTTCCGTTCACTTCATACGCAAATAACTTACCTAACATTGGTGATCTTGTTGTTGATCAGGAAACCATAATACCAGAAGAGAAGTCGATTAAGTGCCTGGGAATAATTATTGATAGACACCTAAGATGGGACTTACAAGCAAAGCATATTTGTAACAAACTAAGAGGTTTTTTCCACGTTTCAAATACTTGAGAAAAATACTGGACATAACTCATTTGAAAACCGTTTATTTTTCTCTGATACAATCTCAACTTTCGTATGGGATACTAGGTTGGGGAGGTATAAATGACTGTCACCTAAATAATATCGTCACTTTACAATAAACAAATTACCTACTAGAGTAATGCAGTGTATAGAGAAAGTCAACTTTTCGATCCAAGATTACTCTTTTGTCTCAAAACAATAATAGGTATTCACCAAAAAAAAAATTAAAGTTCATCCCATGGAACACAGTCACTGTACTCAGAGCAGAGAAAAGAAACTTTCAGTGCCAAAGTGTGAAAAAAGTGTGAGGCAACGTAGTATTGAATTTTTGAGTCCAAAGTTATATAACATTCTACCGGATCACTTGAAATCCATCAAAAACTCAAACTCATTCAAAAATCATATAAAAAAATGGTTACGATGAATATTTTATACTCAAATCTTCTTCAGCACTCTTCATAAATGACTCGGGAAATGTGTGAAAATATACTTAGAAATCAATCTGGTTCTCTTCAGAAGTTACGGATCAAGGTAAGTTCCTTGATCGTTTTGAAGTTGATGCATTGAAATTGTTCTGAATTCGTAAAAATTTTTTTAGGTTCATTTGCGGTAGATTCGGATAACTTTCATTGAACTTTCCACATGTCCTGCTGATAATTTTATCACACTGTCCGTTAACAATGGAAAAATTCATAAGGACTTTGTTTGAATTGTTTTGTTTCGTCGTTTTGGAGGTATTTGAAACTTCCGAAGTGACGAAAATGTCAATATTATTAGGAAAATGTAACAACGTTACTGTCACATAGTATTCATGGCCTGCTTGCAAAATATCGAATGGGAATACTAGGTAGGTATCGGAAAATATCAAGAAAAGTTGTCGGGTAACTGTTGTAGATTCCAAAAATAATATTATATACAGGAATGTTTCATTTGAAAAATTAAAGTTGCTACTACTTTCTAGCGGAAGCGGCAATACGTCATTATCGAAAATATTTTTGTTGGGTAGATGATCCGAATATGCTTTCCATTGAATTTTGATAGTGATCCTCTGTGTGATTGACCAGAAACGTCTAATGTGCCATCCACAGTAAAAAAGCCAGTTTGATGATCCACAATGATGTGTTGAAGTTGGAATTGAATTCTTTCTAACACTTCATGAAAATTAACAATTTGTTTAAAATGACTTTCTACCTACTTCAGGACTTTATTAATCAAAACATTAGGAAAAGCATCTGTCAAACTCATTTATGTGGACATGTAATAAATTACAACCATCTGAGTTTACGTATTGACTGATTAACAATTTCAATATTATGAAACAGATCAAATAAAGGAAAATTTTTCAAATCTCTTTGGTCATCCAGTACATGTTTCGGATTCTTCAATCTATTGATTTTCAAGCATTTCAAAAGATGACTTTCAGACCTTTCTCTGCTAACAAGTGTGGACTTGTTAATTTCAGACTTTCGAAAGTATCCAAAACTATTTGTAAAAAACATCTTTCCTTCACCAGAACGAGAATACTGTCTCTCGATGCGAATTCCTCTTACCAAGTTAGCATCACCAATAAGATAATTGAAACTATTTCTGACGGTATATGGAACCGAATATGTGAAACATTCACGTCATAGGGAGTTACTCTATTTCATTTAGTTTGACATCTCTTTATCGCAATCGATAAAAATTATGCAATAAAAAGTATGACTGTCAAACTGAGCGGACTATAATAGCTTGCTACAAGTAACATGTTCGAAATATTCGGTTTCATAGTGTTGCTCAACATGTTACAGAATAAGAGAGGAATGTTTGAAATTGTAACCATGACAACAACTTTTCAGATGCCTTCGAAAGTTGAGAAAACAAATAATGTGTAATGAGTTCTATGAAATGAACGGTGACGAAAGCCTAATTCATAAAATACTTGAAGTGAATATTAACCACGATGTATGTGTGTGCTCCTAGCTATCAAGTCGTTTTGAGGTGAATGGACAACGAATCATTTGATAAAAGTTATATTAAATTGACGTTGGGACTGATGCCTATCTAACATTATAAAGATTTCCGCGAAGTTCTTGAAAATAAAGTCAATTTGATCAAATGACTTATTTAAACTTTCAAGTACAAAATTCTCTCAATTGAAGCAAAATTGATAAGAAATCAGTGAAGAGACAGCGCAAAAAAGTTGAGTATTCGAAATCCGTAGGCAAGAAGTTGATCATAGATAAAACAAACAGTTGTTGGATATAGCATTTTTCAGGTGTTTGAAGGATTCATTCTTCTAAGAAAGTCATGGAAATTTGAAGTTAGTGTAATGAAAATGTGCCAAATGATAAAGACCGTGTTATGTTGTATATTATGGAAGAAACAGTTGAAGGAATAAAAAAGGATATGAATACCAAAATGAAAATGGATCAAATGAAATGTTGTTTCGAAAGTTGTTCGGTGGACTCCAAAAAATTCTCCTCATTGATAAAATAAGTTTCAAAGCTGGAATCAGAAGAAGAAAAGCTCGAACAAAATAATGCAGCAAAGGCAAGACTATTCCAGCTGTGTGAAATGGAGAACATGATTGCCGAATTGATGGATAGATAACGAAGGGCAAGTGATATTCACCGGAGGATGTGATATATGAACTTAAGAATGAGCCTTCTAATATATCTGATATTAAAATTGCATTCGACCAAACAAGATTGCAGCAAGAACATTATGAAAAAATTAGAAATCAATCAGATGAGCATATTAGAAATGGAGATTTCTCAAGAACGATTAAATATATGAATAATAAACCTGCTATCAATAATGGAGTTGGGCATCAGCATCAAAAAAACTAACTCATCGCCCCTATATACAATTTAATGTAGATATTATTTACTTGA
>WOGR01012714.1:0-10094 GCA_015342045.1 Leptinotarsa lineolata | reverse complement strand
ATTTTGTAAAGGATGAAAAGAGGTTGGCATGGCATTCTAAGTGCTTTTTTTCATACGGAAAATATTTTGAGCATGAGAGGATTTTCCCCATAAAAGAGTTCCCTACATTGAATGGGAGTGAAATAGAGAGTAATACGCAAATTTTTGCACAAAAAGTCAATATGATTTTCTCATTTGAGTGAGTCATCAATAATTATACCTAATAATTTTACGATATTTGTTGAGTTTTGTCCCTATTTAATTTCAAATTATTGGAAGTAAACCAGTTTACAGCCTTTTCTTCAATTTCATTGGTGTTGTCGAGAAGTTTACTCATGTTCAAGTTGGAGTAAATCATTGTTGTATCCTCTCCAAAACAGATGATTGTGCTAGTAGTAGGCTTTGGAAAAAATCATTCACATATATTACAAAGAGGATAGGTTCAAGGATTGACCCCAGAGGTATGCCATGGGAAACTGCTTTCACTTCAGATAATTCCTCGTTTGTGCAGATAGCTTGTTTTCTTCTGGATAAGTATGATTTAAATAAGTTCAAGGCTGTACCTCTTATTCCATAAATTTCAAGTTTGCTGATAACGATATTGTGGTTGACACAGTCGAATGCTTTATTCAAATGTCACTATGTTAGCGAGATGTGTTTACCACTTTGCACATGTTCGATAACGTTTTGTATTACCTTTCCCCCTGCGTCTTTTGCGGATCTTTTATTGATGAAGCCAAATTGATGACCATGAAGAAGACGGTATTTGTTTGAATAATTGGAGAGGCCCTCTTCAATTACAATTTCTAAGATTTTTCCTAAAATGGGTATAATCGAGATAGGTCTATAGTTGTCTGGTATATTGGGATCACCTTTTTTAAAGATAGGCACTACTTTACTTATTTTAAAGACATCGGGAAACATGCCTTCCGTGAAGGAGCGATTCATTAACTGTGTTAAAGGTTCAACAAGAAATTCAAAGGTTTTTTTTATGATTTGACTATTCAAGTGAAATATGTCGAAGCTAGAGGTGTTCTTCAATTTGCGAATCGCAAGTGTTACTTCTTCATGATCAACTGATAGTAGATAAAATAAATTTATTGGTTTTGGGAGGCTAGAAATATAATCGAGAGCAGAGATGTTGCAGGTAGGTAGAGATTTAATGATATTCTCGGCAATATTTGAGAAAAATATGTTGAATTCATTGGCACTGATGCTGTTGGAGATTGTTTTGAACATAGTTCGAAAAGTTCCAAGTATCCTTATGTTTGTTGATTGAATTTTGAATAAATTTATCATACGATTCTCTTTTTGTCTTGTAAACTGCAATTTCAAATTCATGTTTGAATTTTTTGAAATTTTCCGCATAGCCGGAATGTTAAGAGGTAGTTACAGTGCGCAGTGCTTGTAGAGTATCTTTCATTGAACGTAATTCATCATTGAAAAAATTTACAGGTCTCTTTCGCCGATTTTTTTTCATTGGGAAATGTTTGAGAATAAGAGAACTATATGAGTTGTTCAGAAATTCGGCTAGTGAGTTCAACGAAGACTCATTATTATAGAAAATTTGCACTCTCTAGGGACCGTTTCATAGCTTCCAAGCCTTTGGGATAGATTTTTCTGTGCCATTTATACTTGTTATCTTCGGGAGTATAATTGGTGATAGAAATGAATTGGCCACCATGATCAGAAATGCCAGGACCTGATTTTCCCGTAATACACTCGCTATCGTTTAAATTGGTAATAATGTTATCTATACAGGTAGAGCTTTTGGAGCTCGTTCTTTGAAGAAAAGTTATTTTTGGTTTCAGACCAAAAGATTCAATGGTATTTATCCAAGATGTACAGGCGGGACTTTTTCATTCATGTCAATGTTGAAGTCACCGGTTAGTATAATATTGGTATAATTGGCGATTAACAAAGTTAAAAGTTCTTCAATTTTATTGAAGAACAAGTCATATTCTTTGGACAGTGAGGATCTATAAATTGTTATGAGAGCAGTGTTCATGTTTGTTAATTCAATTCCACAAAATTCTGCCTGTTGTTCAATACAGAAATTATTCAAGAGGAGAAGTTTACATCTGACGTTATTACGAATATAAATGGAGACTCCTTCATGTTGGAGGGTTTGTCTACAAAAGTAACCTATAAGGTTATAATCATTGAGATTCACAGATATCAGATTTTCTACGTTGAGCCAATGCTCCGATAAACATATGATGTCATAATCTTTGTTTTCGAGATATAGCTGAAACTGTTCTACTTCATTGCTAATGCACTGAATATTGAGATGAAAAATCTTCAGCTCATTATTCTGAAGATGATCTTTATTAGAGTCTATAAAAAAATCGAGGTTGACAAGATATAGCTACCTCATTTTTATTGGTCCGATCTTCCAAGAACTGCTCCAAGGATTGGTAAAAAGCCTGGCACAAGTGTATTATTATATCTGAGGGGGATTCCTTTGAATGGAACCAAATAGAAATTCATGAATGAATATAAATTTTTTGAGAGAAATGAAAATTCACCTTATTTTCTGAACACAACCATTTTTTAAAAGACGAAAACAGAATTTATTGACCTCCAAAACGTTTCCCTCCTATGAATTTTCTACTCTTATTTCCTGGACTATACTTCCAGAAATTGAATTTCCCATTGTTTTCTCAAAAGGATGTCGGTATCGTAACTGTAGCGGGCGACCGCTAATCGCATGCGCGAATTTTCCACCGCCGCCGCTATGGTCGCATTTCTCACAGTTCCAGTTTCCAGTTGCTAGCAACGTTTGAGGAACTACTGAAAATCCGGGCTCCGGGCCGCTGTGAAACTCTTTCAATCGACTAGAGTGCTTTTTTGTGAAAACCACCTACAGAGGAACCGGTGAGATCAAGTTTTTTTGTAAAAGTCGACGTAATAGATGATATTGTTTGTTGATTGTCTTCGAGGGAATGATGGTTTTGTTTTGTTAGATGCTTTTGCAGAAAGTTAGCGATGAAAAGGTCATGATGAGATTCTTTTCATCTGAAATAATTGAGAAATAATTCAGAGAACCAATTTGGTTTTTTTGTTCGTTTGAAATGCGTAAACTCGGAAACTACGATTTTAAAAATTCTTTCTATAAGCTACATTATCAGCAAAGAAAATTGCAGTAATGTGACCTAAGGTACACAAAAATTGTCCACAAAAACATTATTTGGTGTGCACTGCGAGAACTATTGATGATACATAAAATAATATACATGTTTATATTGCTCATCATTATCCTCAGAAAGGTCCGCGAGGCTATATGTCTATTATTAGCGGCGTCAATGAATACATGAAACAGATAATCTTTGGAAGTCATCGCTCCGACTTTGTTTTTTAATCAGAAACATTTTTTTCATGACTGAATCTTTTATTTCATCTATATGTATGAGATGAAGTTTTTCTTATTTTAATTAGTATAATAATAATAATTTTTATTTTCAAAAAGTAGCAAAATACGGGAAGAAAAATGCTGTCCAACTTTGAAAATAGACACGAATAAAGCTTCAAAAGCTTGTGCGTAATTTGAATATAAATATAAATATAAATATGGCATAGCATAACACTTAAATACATACAGTGTGTCCGCAAATTATGAAATAATTTCGATATTTCCAAAACCAAAGGTCGTTTTACAAAAACCTGAGACACGTCGGTTTTTAATTTTACTATTCTACATTTTACAACAAAATTTCATTATACAGGGTGATCCATATTAATGTGATGACGTCATCGGTAATTTTTTTAAACGCAACGTAACGAAACGAGCTGATTCCGAAATGGTATGATACTTGGGGTCTAATGGATAGAATTTGAAAGATGCGCCCTTAGGAAATAAATTTTATTGTTATCTAATAAAAGTGGAAAGTAATTAATCATTTTATATTTTTTTCTAATGATTACGTTAATAATGGGAAAGTAATCCAGTAATTCAGTGTATTTTAAATGTTCGAACTGTAGTCCTTGCTGTAGTTGACAGTAACCGTGCTAACAAGTATTTCGCATTAATTTAAAAAAAGTAGGCGAATAGTTTTTTTGTTATTGTGAAATGTCATTATTTCGATTGACGTTCAGTAACTGTTAAATAGGACAGTAGTTGTCGTATTAATTCGTGAATTTTCTGTAGTATTGCTTAGAGTTAATTTGAAGTAGTAATGAATTTAAGTGTGAAGGAACGAATTGAAATACTTATGATGATTGGCTATGGAGACAGATCGGGAACTCAGATGGAAGTGTGCAACTTATTTAATGAAAAGTATCCAGAAAAACGCATAACGCAGTCAGCAGTGAGTAAGATTGAAATTTCGAGAAACTGGTACAGTTGAAAATGCACGCAAATCAGGTCGTCCTTCTGTAAAAAATGATACAAAACTAGATATTCTACTTGTTTTTGAAGAAGATGTCAGTAAAACAACTGTACACAAAGTATTGAACTTGGAAAAATGGCATCCTTTTAAAATCGAACTTCTACAGGAATTAAACGAGAATGATCCAGATAGAAGAATAGAATTTTGTGAAGCCATGATGGATAACTGTCACCGAGACCGTCTCCTCGTAAAAAATATAATTTTTTCTGATGAAGCCACTTTTACATTAAATGGTGGGGTCAATCGTCATAATTGTAGGTACTAGGCCAAAGAAAACCCCCACTGGATGCGTGAGCATCATACACAATACCCGCAAAAGGTAAATGTATGAGTTGGCATTGTAAGAAACAGAATCATCGGACCCTACTTTTTCGACGGTACTTTAGTCGGACCAACATACCTTCAGATTTTGAGGTGATATCTTGTACCTACTTTAATTAATTTTTTTCCCAGTAGAATTGATCCTGGGAGTTTTGATGAAAGTTTATGGTTTCAACAGGATGGTACGCCTCCACATTATGCTGCAGATGTTCGAAGATATTTCGGCCAAATGTTTACGAACAGATGAATTGGTAGACGTAGACATATTGAATGGCCAGACAAGTCGTCAGACTTAAACCGTTGGATCACTTTATGTGAAGCCATCTGGAGAATGTTGTTTATAAAAGGAAACCAGCAATTATTCAAGAATTGAAAGAGAGAATTCGAAGAGAAATTAACAATATTTCTCAAGAAACCATAAACAAGGTTCAACAAGAATTTTACTTACTGTCAGGTTACTGTCAAATACAGCAAGGACTACAGGTCGAACATTTAAAATATAGTGATGTATTTATTACTGGATTACTTTCCCAATGTTGAAATAACCATTGAAAAAAAAATGATTAATTAATTTCTACTTTTATTAGATATCAATAAAATTTATTTTTCAAGCGCACATCTTTCAAACTCTGTCCGTTAGACCCCAAGTATCATAGCTTTCCGGAATCAGCTCGTTATGGTTTATCTTAAACTGACATCAAATACATGGTATTGCATTTAAAAAAATTACCGATGACGTCATTACATTAAAATGGATCACTCTATATGATTAAATTTTATTGTAAAGTGTAGAATAATAAAATCAAAAATCGACGTGTTTCAGGTTTTTGTGAAAGAACCTTTGGTTTTGGAAATATTGAATTTATTCCATACTTTGCGGACACACTGTATGAACAGTATACACTCATCTTGAACTATTTGTTAAAAAATTCAAATCGAAGGAAAGAAGAAAAGTTTTCAATTAGTAGAAATTTGACACCAATATCCTAGAGATTCCAAAATTGTCTGTCGCTAAAAAAATGTGCCCCCCTTACAAAAAAATTATGTTGAGAAACTGTCAGCTAAATCTTTAGCAGCCAGTCGAACTTTAGGAGGGATTGGACAACCTATCTTAATAGTTTGGAGGTAACAACAAATACAATATGATATTTTCAAGCTTCTAACTTCTAGCACATCTCCATCTCATCAAAATACATTCATTTCGAAAAAATCAGATCAGAAGAATGGACCCCCGAAACTAATGTTGAGAAACTGTCAACTAAGTCTTCGGTCAAGCACATGATTTTAGTTTATAACTCTGAACCCAAAAGAAGTACTGCTCCTCAACACCAGAACTGCAACATTTTTCTCGACTTGCGTTTTATCAACAAAGTTGGCGTCTTCAGGAAATGAAGTAGACTCATTCCTGATTCTGAATCTAGCAGATACATTTTCACTTTTAGACATACATTAATGATTCAGATAAGATATTAGTAGGAAATCTACCCGTGAATCTTTCCCAGAATAATTCATATGAAGGTGAGCAATGAACTGTTTTGAATAGGACATTTGTCACTATTCAAAGTTATCATGCGACATTTTGCTATTTCCAGACTTTCGAAAGCATCCAAAAGTCTAGTGTCACGTACCGATTTCAACAATTTTATCAGTGTACATTCATTCTATGGGCCTTTTTCAAGAAGTGTTGAGCAATCCTAGATTTTTCTGGTCTCTGAAATCGGATATGTACTGCTTGTTCTTTGAAAAGAGTTTCAATGGCTCTCTTTGTCTATTCGATTTATTTTCTGTCTCAGCTTACTTCGTATATACCCAAATTCCCATTTTGCAACATCTTTACTTTTGTCCTTAAAGTTATGACTCAAGATGTGTGTTCAGGTGATCTCCTCGCTGAAATAAAAAAGCATTGATCACTCAGCAGTTTTGAATACCAAATTTGGTATTCCACAAGGTTCCATACTTGGACCTTTTTTATTCAACATCTGTATCTCAGATTTCTATAAAAGTATAAAATTTTGCATTTTTCATCACGACGTTGATGATACTTAAATTTACCATTCTTTTCCGGCAACCTGGAAGCACAAGAAGTCATAAATAGAAATCTCAATTTGCTACACATCTTATGCGCACATAACTTAACTTTATTTATTTATTTATTTTTTAGCATATTTATTTTTGTCCAGATTCGTCTTGGTTGATCGAAACCCTTTGACTTGCTTGAAACGCATGGTATATCTCGGTTGGCAGGTGTGGTCTTCTCCTCCCAGTCTTCTTTCCACCGCTCAGTCATGTCGAAGTTTTCTTCGATAAGCGTCTGCCGTTTTTAGAGGGGGTTTTCGTGAGCATAGCCTATTTATGGTTCTGCTGGTTATTCCAACGTGGGAGCGGAGCACAGGATCGGCGTTAATTTCTCTATACTCCCTGACTAGAGCATTTTCTCGGCGAATTTATGGAGAAGCTATGTGGCTCAGTGTATGTAGCCAATAAGTGGGCGTGGTCTTGATTGTGCCTGATATGATACGCATAGATTGCTTGAGTTGGGCTTCAACACGTTTGGTGTGTGGGCTATTGATCCACACCGGTGCCAAACACGACACCTCCAGAATCTTCTGGAGGCTCATGGACACTACATGTTCACTTATTTTAAGTGTCGATTGATGAGTCCACCCTGGACAAAGTTCATTTTCTTTGTTATCAGAAAAACAGCTTCTTGTTTTCGCCCCTGAGCACCAAAACTATAGCAATGTAGCCACCTAATCCAATGAGGGACACTCCACCTTGTTCAGTTTCAGAAAACAGTCATATAGGATTTTCCAAAATCGACGGATCTTTGGGAAAAGTTGATATTCAATTCTTCATTTCTCACAATATTTTTTTGTCCTCAAAATAATCGTTTTGTCCGACAAGCATGCCCTTCTTACATACATGAAACTAACTGATAATAAGTTAACATATTAGCAGATTAATAAACATAAAGCTCTATCCCACAACATAGTAAATCATTCACACTATTCAAACCAATTTAGTACATATCTGATAGGAAGGATCATCATCAACATTTGCTGTCTCAACCCAACGTATTTTGTATTTATTGTTTCAGAGCTGAAGCTGAAACTCAGTATGCCAAAAACTTATCCAAACTCAGCGTCAAACTATCTAGAGCCTGTCGAGACGGTGTTGGAGGTCTCAATGAAGCCTGGAAGTCTGTCGCATTGGAACTGGAAAGCAGAGCTGAAGGCCATCGGCTTCTAGGTTTAGCTCTTCTAGAAGAAACTGCCAAGCCATTGAGGACGCTTACTGAAAGCCAGCATAGGCACGTAATTAGCTTCGAATTATTTTCACTTTTGCAGTTAAAATTAACAATCAATTGAATTCAACATTAACATGTATAATCTTTATAACGTTATTCAGTATAATGAATCTGTTGAAATAATAAAATTGCTTTTCGTGAATTTACGTTACTTCAGAGAGAAAAGTAATAGGATGAGGGCAGTAGCGGATCCAGAAAATCATTTTGGGTGGGGGGCAGTTTACAACTCAGAGTATGGGGTATGTAACCTCTCATGAAGCACTGAGTCCTTGGAGGTTTTCTATTGATGTTCAGTAGTATGCTTCATTAAATATCATCATATATATTTTAGTGTTATAATCCATGATGAGTTATCAAATTTTATACTATGATCGTCACTCATAAAGCGTTTCACTACAAATCGACTTCTTCAGCTGAACTGATACTGACTAATTCTAGATGAACGTGAATATTTTGAGAAAAAGTTTTAACAATTATAACTAACGTTTCAATGTATTGCATGCAACAAAAAATTACACTCAATAAATATTAATTTTAGCTACACAGGTAGATTTAAAAAAAATACTTCATTATTCTAAAACCTCTTTCTTCACTTTGAGTTGTTCAGTATGTACAAAGTATTAACAATTTTAATTATTTTCTATTGAAATCTACCTGTTTACCAATTATCAAATATAGTTAATAATATAGGAATGTAGACTTTCACGACTGGCGTCAATGTTTTGGGTGGTCCTTTGGTTAGAATTTCCAAACGTTTCAACTACAACTGCGATACTCATCATCGGTGGCGTGGTCGAGTTTCAATTGATACGTCAAGAAGAGTACTTCGACCCCGTTACTGAAGATGACTGCCGCAATTGCAGTTGAAACGTTTAGAGATTTTGATTAAAGAAAACCACGGCAAAACCCGAAAACCAACCAAAACATAGTTGATCAAGTTTTGTGATTACTGTTGCATAAAAAGCATTATAAAATGGTTTGAAGTACCAGCTCAACTGCAGAAGCCATTTTGTAGTGAAACATGTTTAGAATAAAATTCATAGCGTGAGAATTGTTCAATTATTATCATGGATGGTGTTTCTGATTTCCATGAAGTAGCGGGTCAGTATATCCATAATGTGAATATTGGTAGTTTCAATTTTCACGTGTTTCAAATTGACACCTCCTCTTATTTATCCTATCTTTTTTTCTAGGATCAGAAAGCAGTCCGAAGCAGCAGTTGACAAAGCAGCTAAAAATTTATCAGATTGGAGGACACATGAAGCAAAAGGAAAGAAAAATAGTCATACATGTGCTAGGGAAAACGAAAAATTACAGGATGCTGCTGTTTTAGATACCACGAAGTTAGTAAGGATTTTTATTATCAATAACTGTTCATCATATTGTAGAGTTAATTGTAGACTGAATGGGAATCGATGTCTCACAGTGAACAATCTAGAAGGTTCTTTAAAGAAGAAAAATTGGTTGAATGTAAAGTTAAGTTAATTATGTAACTTGAGAGTTTTCATCAGTAATTGTATTTTCTAAAGACCTAACAGAGTTTCCGAATTACACATCTTAAAGTAATGAAATTATATAAAAAAAGATTTTGCTAACCAAATTAATTTTTGTTTCAATATCTCCATTTTTTTCGATTAATCATCACAGGCCAACAAAAAAAATGTTTTTGAAAACTTTGTTCTACTTCAATAGTTGATTTTTATAGATTTTTGTGTGCTGAATCCAAATCTGGTCTTATTTTTTTGTATCACCCATAGTTTTTGAGAAATCGACTTTTTTATATAATTTAAAATCTGCATGGTATATGGCAAAATGAATGAAATACTATTTTGAATCACTATCACGGTTTTTATTTACAGTATTACTTGAATTATGATACAGTGTTGTAATGTACTCTTCGATTATTTTAACTATACCGATACGTCATCGTTGATGTGCATATGAAATAAAGTCGCGAAATTGTGGTCAAATGTAAGACGAAGTGACTAATATCCCAATAAAAATTATAACGTGAAGGTAATGACAATAAATTAACATTTTCAAATTTATGGAAATGTCGGATCTTCACACATTTTAATGACTTGTTTTTTATTCAACTG
>WOGR01012713.1:0-10094 GCA_015342045.1 Leptinotarsa lineolata | reverse complement strand
ATATATAAGTATTTGTTTCGAAAGAATTATTCTATCTTTTTCATCCAGTTTGTATCTGAAAGTTACTTCTTTACATGATCTATACATCTATGTATAGATTTATTCCTCTTAAAACTGATTGTTTCCTTCCTTTATTCGGAAGATTTCCACATTGTTTGTATCAAGATGGAGTAGAAGAAAGCCATAAACTTTCTTTCTCAAAAATTAATCAGTCCTTAAAATATAAGCCTTTCAACTAAAATAATTTTCTTATTATATTGTGTCATATTCAAGCCAAAATAACATACTCAAAAAATGCGTATGTTAAGTTGAAAGATTTTTCAAGATATTGAAGTTCAATTTCAGTTTTTGTTTTGTATATGGATTATGTTATAATGTGAAGAAACTACTGGAATTTGAATAGAATCAAAATAAAAATTCTGTTTGTCATTGATCTAAACTTTATTAATCTCTATTAACAAATTCTCACAGCATAATAAATAAAATTCAATAAACTACTATAATAACGAAGAATGATTTAGATGATTTCACATTCTGCACCTATTGTTTGAAATGATACGGCTATTTTATTCAGTTTTCCAGTATTTTCTGTATATTGTCACATACCTACTTATAATGGATGCATTGTGAGAATATTCGAAATATTTCAATGAAGAGATGTTTTGAGGAAAAAAAATTGTACAAACCCGTTTTCTGTGACAATTCACAAATTATGCAAATACATCTATTACAGAAGATTAAAATCCAGTATCTACAGGAAATATTCCGAATAGTAACATTTATTTCAATAACAAATGCATGTACAGTACCATTTTTCAAAATTCACCGTGCATGATTTACGAAAAAAATACCTAACTGAGGTATAAAATTATTTTTCCTCCATTTTAAACTTTCCTGTCTTCACCCAAAATTGAAGAGAATAGTGATGTTTCTGAATAATAAAGAGCCCTTCAAAGTAGTAATAACCTATTATTTGGTAGGTCTAATTATGTTTTTAGTATTAGCCAAGAAATAATCCTGAATTGTAATGCGTAGGGTGAATTAAGAAACCAAAATTGATTAGCATAAACAGTGTTTGTGATGAACAAATATTATTCCCTAAATTTTGAAGCTATACTGTATAAAGTATTCAATAATTGCAGTGCTCTTGTGTCTTCATTGTTTTCAGAAAATGATGGATGAATGAGCTGTTGTGGATTATCTTCAGGTAATGTTCGCTCAAGAGGTAAACGATCTCTTTCGAAGTCGGCACTTCGTGTTGCTTCTTTACCACACTCACTAATCAATAGTAATATCAATCTTCTAGTCAAAGGATTGGATTCAATATCTCTCATCTTCCTCAGAAATTCATCTTCTGTTATATTCATCTTTCTTAATATATTATGAAGTACGTTTGAGTCTGTATTTGTTGTATTCATGAAGTCTATTAACAGTCCATGAACTTCAGTGGAATTGAGAGATACTTTCGGTAGGGAACTGTACTCATATTCAATTTCTTTAGAATTTTCGTTGTTTTCATGAGATAGATTCAGAAGTGGATATTCTTCTGTGAATTCGTTTTCAATACTAGTTGATATTGTTACTGCAGTTTCCAAGTGATCATTGACAATGGCAGGGTTTATTGAAAAAGTATTTCTCCATAATTTTGTGGCACTAGGAGAAGTGGTCCAATGATTTCCGGGAAAGTTTGACTTATTTTTTTGTTTTTGATCACTCTCAACATTTACATTGTTAAAACTTGGAACAAACGATTGTGTATCGGCAGTATTCAAATCAGGATTCAATGAATTATCAATTTCTATCTGATTTGTAGATTTTTTCGCTAAAAGGAAAGACCACGTCGATGAAGGTGTTGATGTAGTTGAAAAGACTGCAGGAAGACTCAGTTTAGGATCAGAGTCTGAAAAATTCAGAAGCTCTTCATCTACCAATCTGACTTTTTCATTATCAGTACTGCTTTCGTGGTAACTTTTTACTGGAGGTTCAGTTGGTCTCAAATCTTGCAAATCCTTTCGGAACATATCAGGGTCATTTAAGTACGAAGACAGAGCTAAAGTGAAATTTCTGGCCAGCTCCCGTATTTTAGGACTTTGCACAAGATTTTTTGAGGTCTGAGCTCCCAAATCTATGTTCCCATCTACAGTGGTACTCAATTCAGTAGTATGCTTATCAGTTTCTAAGTTTTCCGTGAACAATTGACTATACCCGTGTCTAGTCATTTCTGTCAATAGATGAGTAAGCTTCTCTTTACTCATTTCATTGTCTAGATTCTCTGGAGATACTCCTTTTTCGGATGCAATTTGATCAAGGGCATTTTCAAAGTATATTGCCAATGTGTGTAAGGTCTGTGGTCCAACAGATGGCGGAATAACTAAACCTGGTCTAGGATTATCGGATGGATATTCATGTTCAGCTTTGGATATTTCCTTCAGAATATTCACCATATTGTTTGACCTTTCGAAAATTTCTGGTGTTATTGACGAATCGGTTATTGGTAGAGTTGACTCAGGTGTGACTGAAATTTTGAAGGGACTAGCACTTGATACTTTGTAACTGTATGATTCGGTAGGATTGAATCTGGAAGACGAAAGGGCTTGATAAGATTTACCAAATGGTCTGGGTTGCTGAGTTGAATTTCTCAATAACACATATAGAATAGGATAGTCAGAAGTATGAGATTCTGAATGAGTAGGCGTTGAAACTGAATCAATATTTCTGATGATAGATGATTTGTTTTTCAAGTCAATGTCAACTAATGATCCCGACACCGGAAGAGAATCACGATTATTATCAATATTGAATTCGTTTCGTAGAGAATCCATTCCATTTTCCTCACCAAAATCGGAATACGTATTCGTAGTATTATCAACAATAATATTTTTGCGTCCTTCAAATTCATTGGTTGAATTTATCGAACTCTTCACTTCTTTATCACGAGAAGTAATATTACTCAACAACCCAATTACTTGTTTTGAAGATGAATTTGTTATGTATTTTGTTAAATGCACTCCCACTTTGTCAACGTTTTTATCAAATTTTACTTGAACTGCATTTCCTAAACGAGTTGGGATTGGTGTCGTTGGATTGGTTTTCACCGATGATCCATAAACCGTAGCATGATCGATAGTTTTTGTTGTTAGTTCCAAAGTTGGAACATACGGGTTGAGCGATGATAGTTCTCCTTTTTGATTTGGAGCTTTATTACGACTGAAATAAATTGATTGTCCACCAGGAACAGATTTCCTAAGTGTTGTCTCCGAGGAATTATAATTCTGTGGAGGTCTCATCGTAGTTAATATTTTCTCATTTTCAATTCTTGTAGCTGGAGTAGATGATTGTGGA
Organism: Leptinotarsa lineolata; assembly: GCA_015342045.1. Lineage (NCBI taxonomy): Eukaryota > Metazoa > Arthropoda > Insecta > Coleoptera > Chrysomelidae > Leptinotarsa > Leptinotarsa lineolata. Next base: position 6,752 of record WOGR01012713.1, on the reverse strand, counting down.
TACTTAGATTTTCCATCAGGAAGAACATTTTCAATCAATTTTGTTGGCAGAGGTGAGCTGAACTGAGAATTCTTCGATGAATTGATTGTCAAATCATCAGATTCAGATTTAACATTCAAATTTTCAACTCCACCAGTGATGAAAACGTATTCACTGCTTTCCTTTACCACAGGCAGATTTGTTGAGCTGTTGTGTGTCAAAGATTCTCCACTTGTTTTGTTCATATATAGCAAATTCGTTGATTCATTTTGGTTATTGTCGGAAATAACTGGCAACACCTCAAATGGGCTTTTTGTAGTAGTAATATTGATACCAACTCGGCTTCCCAAAAACGGTTTCCCATTATTGATGGGTTGTGTTGTGATATATTGTGGTGTGACCGAGGAAATTGTGTTCAAAACTTTAGATGAGGAAAGATTCGGGGTTTTCAAATCAGAATACGTTATTCGATGATTCGGATAAGGATTAACAGTTGAAAATTTTGAACTATGATCTTGAATACTATTATACACATTTTTAGTGAAAGATGAAGATTCTTCAGTAATTTGTGTTTCATCAGAATCGGGTCGCACCTTATCGTTGGACTCAACTGGATAATCTGATTCTTCTTTAGATTTCAATTCATGTTTCTCATTATGTTTTCTAGTAATTGTATAACCATCCGTACCTGTGTTCGATAAGGGAAACTGTACATGATACTCTTTGGAATGTTTCTGGAACTGCAAAATATTCTTCATCTTTTGATTACCAATGAATTTATTTATCACTGACTTTGAATCACTATGATTGGTAATTTTTTTGTCTTCTTGAAAGTGGTTTAAATGATTTCCAGTCTGATCATCATTGAATCTACGAACTTTTGAATGGACTGGCGCATTGTCATTGAATTTTCTTAACGAATTATGAGCTCTTCCTAACGAACCATGAACTTCTTGTTTATTACTATCGACTAATTTTCCAGATTCTTCTACGTCTTTTTCATATACATTTCTAGAAGTATTATTCGAGTTGTACGATGTTCTTTTCGAAGTCTCTTTTGTGAATCCGTTAGTGTTATTATACTGGTGTCCCGATTTCTTCACACTAGTGGATGAAACTTCTTCAGTTCTCATGATGGCTCCATGATTGGCATGTCTACCTGAAATCACCCGACGATATGATTTTCTTTTTGATTTATCATTTCTCAGCTGTTCAGCACTTTCTTCGTATAGATTTGGTGAGTTGGTACAATCAACTTTGAACCACCATTCACAAATCAGATCTGACTGTTGGAAAATTGTACCATTTGGACACAAAAATGATATTTTTTTCTCTTCCTCGCAGATGTGGAATACCTAGAAAGAAATAATTACATTATAATTCGAACTAAATTTCAGACTCATAAACAAATCAATATTTCAAATGAAAGTCATGACTTTCGAGGTTATAAAAGATGAAAGGCATTTCCTGATATTTTATTCAAATTATCTTTCGGAGTTAATGCTACGTAATTTCACTATAAAAAACAGAAGATATCTAAACTCCGTCTTTTTCCACAAAAGACACATATATTCCTGAATTTCTAGAATAACCAGAAACATAGAAAATATTTGAAATATTTTAGGATGCTATCAATAGTCCAGGCAGCTTGTGTTTTTTCGCGGAAAGTTTGGCAAAAGTTTTGAAAATTGGTTCTAAATAGTATTTTGGACTGCTGAACATGAATCTGAAGTTCGCCAACAAAATTTTTTACGGGAAATATGTTTATTTTGCAAAAATTTGTGAAAAAATTCGACTCAGTTTTGGTTTTCTGCGAATAACTCAAAAACTACGCAATTGGTGTAGAAATATCAATTCTACAAAAAGATAGAAAATAAAATTTTCCACATTTTATGTCCATAAAGTTTTTTCTACGGTCAACCGTTAAGCCACGGGAGAACGCTAAAAGTGGAAGAAACCCCCAAAACTCCAAAAATCGGGATTTTCGGTGATTTGACACGGGAATGCAATATTGAAGGAATTATTCGTTGAACTCACACTAAGTTGTCTTGTAGAAAAATTCTTGATTCCTATCACAATTGTCGCTAACTGTTCGCGAACTTAGAGTGGAACACAGCAAGCATAGACCTAGCAAAACTAAGTCGAATTTTTTCAAAATTTTTGCAAAAAAACCCGTGAAAAATTTTGTTGGCAAACCTCAAGTTCGTGTTCAGCAGCCCTAAATACTATTTAGAACCAATTTTCAAAACTCTTGCAAAACTTTCCGCAAAAAAACACAAGCGTTCGACGATCAAGTGAACAGGATCACAAAACTACTGAATATAAGTTCGTTCTGAAAGCAGACTGTGTGATAAAAGCGAAGGTGTAGCATTCGTCCATGGAGAAATTAGGAGAGGTCAAAGTATTTCATTACATTGAAAACATTTGTCTTCAAAGAGATAATACGTGATTTTTCATCATCCGTAACTAAGCCACAGTTCTTACTTATACCAATTTAATGATTGTGTCATATATTCCTAGAAGCTGATTCATAGTGGACTTTTTGACTATGAGGCAAATTGCAGGTGTCAGATATCGACAGATTCACAATCTGTTGAGTTACATGTATACTGTCAGAGGTGAGCATGATGCGGTTATCTAAAAAATTATAGAGAGCGCCCTGAACATGATAAAAGCTGGCGTGTAAAAGAAGGACTTATTGTCAAATTTGCAAAATGGTTCTTCTCCTACAAACCAAAAAAAACAGCACGAAACTAAAATAATTCTGGTACTATTATAGTCGTATTTTCCAAAAGTCATACATTTAACTTAAGCAAATTGCAAAAAGTTATAACAGCTTGCCTGCCTGTAGGAGGTTTTGCTAAGTATCGGTCCGCTTCTATACTCTATATAAGAGTGGAAGAATATATAAAGGTTCCGGATACTTTGGCATATCATAACCTATGAACATTATGTTAGTGAGTAGATTTCAAAATTAAATTTGATATAGTCGTAAATATCCACAAAAAAGCATTCGAGACAATATAAAAATAATATTTTCAAGATAAAAGAAAGTCGAAATATCGAAATTTAAGATTTCCAAACTTTTTAAAATAACGACCGCTGTTATTTAGGAAAAAATGCTTGTAAATGAGTTGACAGATGAAATGAGAAAGAACCAAACAATTCACATCTGTCTGAGGCAGATATAATTCTGTGTTATATGTATTATATTATGTGGCTTTTGGAAACGAAGATCAACAGGCGACCTTCTATCGTATTTGGAGTAATGCAATCGAGAATCATGGAGAGTCGAGAGCTGTTGCGCTTGATATTTCTAAGGCCTTTGACCGTGTTTGGCATAAGGGTTTGCTAACCAAACTTCGATTCTATGGCTTGTCGGATCATTTTTGTGTATGGCTTTCAAGTTTCCTGAAAGAACGTTCCCTGCCAGTGGTCGTTGATGGATATCTTTCAAATACTTTCACTATCAACGCTGGTGTTCCCCAGGGATCCATATTGTCTCCAACCCTCTTTTTATTGTACATCAACGACTCATTGGAAAAAACGAAGAATCCAGTTTATTGCTTTGCTGATGCATATCTCAATGAGGATCTGGAAGTTATTTCGAATTGGGGGTGAAAATAACTAGGTTCAATTCAATGCCACGAAAACCCAGGCATCGGTTTCCAAAAATATGAATGTCTCTGAACCGGATATAATAATGTCAGGACAGACAAGTTCGATTTCTACTTTGAACAGTTTGTTGGGTGTTAAAATGGACACTAATATGTCTTGGTATAATCATGTTGCTGGAATTGCAAGGGCAGTTTCTCAAAAGCTTGGAACACTTTTCCGAACCAGAAAACTGTACATACCTCAGCAACTTTTAATACTTTATAAAGCTCAGAACAGACCTTCTTTGAAGTATTGTTCTCATGCATGGAGCTCTGCCCGTAAACATATCCTAAAACTGCTGGATTCCATCCAGAAAAAATCCATCCGCCTGATTGGAGACGCAAACATAACTTGCCACCTTGATAGTCTGGAACATCGAAGAAAGGTTGGAGATTTGTCTCACTTCTATAGATACATTCACGGGAAGTGTTCAAGGGATTTGGCACATTTGATTCCAACAAGAGCTGTACATGTCAGAAATACGCGACAGACTGTGGCTGCTTATCGTTTTGAGGTTCAACACAGTACACCTCGGTTGTGGATTTGAAAGAGTACAAATCATTCAAAATATTATGACCAGAAAACAAGATCATCCAGTTTCTTTTGTGTTGTTTCCTTTGCTGTTGCTTCGCCCCTTAACCTGAATATGACATGAAAATTTATTTTGACAACCTGGAATCATGAATTTTTTATATTTTAAAGTACAATGTATATTTTAGAATTCCATTTCAGTTTTCCCCTCGAAAATAACTTTCAGCACATTTGATGAAACCGCTTTTCAGACACGTCAATGCACACAAATAACATTATTCTGTGAATAATGACTGTATAATGTTATTTTAATGAATGTAACGCGTACCTCAGATTTTCATGAATGCAGTAGGCGATTTTTGGATCGCATTTCCATAATCGTTAGTAGATTGGCTGATATAGCGTATTGACGGTGGAAAATATAGATTGAAATGAATTTGTGGAAAAATAATTTACATTTACGCAGCAACTTGTTGAATTGCTATGAATTTAGTTGTAATTCAGTTGAATGAATCAAATCGGGATAATACCCAGCAGTAGATGAAAGATCTGTGTCCAAGATGACAATGAACATCATGGGAATATCGGAAACGGTAAGTGATACGGGGTCGATTGAATTAAAGAAAAGTAGCGCATTTATGTGCCTAATAATATTCCATTTGGAAAGTTTCAATATTCCGAGTAGTTTCGGAGATATCCGAGAAAAACCGAAATTTGAGAATTTCGTTTTAATTTTCTCCTAGCTTTATTTTCAAAGGAAATATAAAACAAATAGCACTTTGCCATGGCCACTTTTTGAGGACTACACGATAACCTAAGCAGAATTTTTCTGCAAGAAAGTAATTTTGATTGAAAAAGACTATGTGGAGATTGGACACTTCCATATTGATGGTGGAAATAAATTAATTATCAATTTGAATGACGACAGTGATAGTGAAACGATAATATGGAAGGGGAAAGTGAAGTGTTTTTGAAGCGATCCATACATGATGAACTGGTTTTCGGCTTTTAATCCGTGTTGTATATTTTTGTCCTCACTGGGACTGATTTCACGACGTTTCGACAAAATCTCATTTGTCCTTGACTGGTGATGATACCTCTAGGTGTTCGGAGTTGGACCAACCTTGCTTAGTCTTAGTTCTTACTATATAGGTATTTGATGTCTACCTGAGTTTCTTGTTCTCATTTATTAAAGGGGAGTTATTGGAAGGTAGGTTGCACTATATCATTTACTTGAACTATACTATTATTGGGTATTCAGGTACATCTGCTCTGAACCCTGTTCACGATGAACGAGAGCCACTGACGACTTTCTGTTGTAAAGCAAAGCTGTACATTGAATTCAAACGAACTGGTGACAACCCCAAGAGGCCAATAAAAACCGATTTTAGCATATTCCCGATGCAAATTCCATTCTGCGACTTATTACCGACACAAATCGACTCGGTTCGATACAGAATTCTTCCAGTTTCGAAAGCCGGTAGCTTTCACGTACTAATGAACCGAAATATGAGCCTAATTCGAAGAGTGCGTGCGCTCAATCGAGAAAATCGGCTTTGGCGAGGGAAAGAACATCTTTGCTCCGCGATGAAAGCCAAGAAATATGCAATTGAAATCAATGAATATATTCATGAAAATACGTATGGAGCGAAATCCTTTGTTGACAGAATATAATAAAACCAAATCCAGAACTCATTTGAAGAGTTTATGAATCCACTCGAGCATTATAGTCCAGTCAATGTTTACTTTAAACAGGCAAACTTCGGGAGTTATCAGAACAGATTCGTACAATATTCATTAAACATTTTATAAACATGTATTATTGTGTTTTCGTACCAGGAAATTGTAACTAAAAATAGTATGAACAATTACTCAAAACTCTTGTTAACGTAATAATGGCATACGATCGATATGATGCATACGTTTCAGAAAATATATCGTCATGTCTCATCAGTGAATGTGTAGAATAATATAACAAGCATCCAATACAGGATCTATACAAACTAATACAGGGGACAATCATTAGAAAACGCAGTAATCCTATGAGGCTGCAAAGTTTCACAGGTAAGCATGAATAAGCAAGGAAGCAGCAAATATATCATTCACATTCATTCTGTAGAATTTGCTCTTTCAGCAGTTTCATCAGCATAACACGGTAAATAACTATATATGTTTTATTATTGATAATTAGATATTAATACTTGTTTACAAAAAGGATTTGAAACTTTAATAAATTTTAATTACATGCAAGCGCTTTCGATAGCAGACTGTGCTATCATCATCGTGGCTCTACTGAACATTTTCTCGTATCATTTGCTCTTTTATACGGTCAGATCGTCTTAGACAGGTATTAGCTTGAACAGGTCTTGAACCTGTCTAGGAAGATCTGACCGTATAAAAGGGCAAATGATACGAGAGAATGTTCAGTAGAGCCATGATGATGATAGCACAGTCTGCTATCGAAAGTGCTCGCTTGTAATTGAAATTTGTTAAAGTTTTAAATCCTTTTTGTAAACAAGTATTAATATCTAAATATTAATAATAAAACATTTGAAATGAAGGAAAACCAGATGCATCAGTCAAAT
>WOGR01012712.1:0-10095 GCA_015342045.1 Leptinotarsa lineolata | reverse complement strand
AACATCACATATATTTGTTACCAACCTGATTCTTCCTCAGTCTTCTGGAGTTTTCAATGTCATCCAATGTAAAGTAAAGCATATCAAGTACGGTCCTGACTGTACTATTGGCGCTATAATGGTTCAGAATAGCATATTCAGCTGCAGGAAGACGAATTTGCCAAGCGGAAGATTGCACTCCGTATCCAACTAAGTACATTCCCTGAAAATATATAAATCAAAATTCCCAATAGATATGCATTGATGGTGCCTCATTGAAACCAGAACAAAGCTTTTCAATCTAAGGTTTCCATCACGTTTGCATCACTAATTTCAATTAGACCCATTGTCACTCCTGAATATTAACCGAGTATAAATTTGTGAAACGTAATTCAATATTCCGTGCTAGCGCCTTCGTATATTAAAGGACCAAGTTAACAGTTGCTTTGAACAGGTTTCGACTTTTGAGGTTTGTTGTTGGTATTTGGACGATATCGGAAATATCTCATTTTGACTCATCTGTATCAAACAACGAGAGAGTGTTTTTTATGGAATTGTCCTATATTGTGTAAATCAATGAAAAATTACCTACCTGTGACTTTGGTGACAAATATTTCAATAGAGATGTACAGATACTCTAGGAAAATCGGTGTGAAATATATTGGTTCAGAAGAACAGTTTCAAGCGCGTTCTTCTACAAGAACGCGCTTCTTGAAATTAGGCTTTTCAAAAGATGTAGCCAGGATGAGTATGAATTTATGCAAGCATACATTCTTCATGTTTGGTAGTTTAAACAACTTAGTCGTATCGTAAAGATGTATAACGGATGAGTAGTAGTCAAAATGAATTTTAATTATTAATGTCATTCTCAATATCATTGATATATCACAAAAGATATTCTAAAACAAATAATAAATTATTTTTTCCTAAATATACCTATCCAAAATGCATTTCAAAAGAGATTACCCATTGATATCGTCGATTGAAACATCAAATTTGAAAATATATAGTTATTTTGAGTGTTTTTATTTAGTAGATATAACCATAATATAAATTTTCATTGCAATCGATTTCAGTTCGTTTATAATCATTTGATTAACAAATTACCTCAACACCTTCTTGATTTCAAACAGGCCCAAAAAGGCTTGTATCTAGAGTTGTATTACAACATGCAAGTGATGTATTATCCGGGGTTTCGTCCCCACTTTTATGGAACCTGGTAATGGACGGGTTACTACGTCTTCGGGGCCCTAATGGACATAGAGTACTGGGCTATGTTGACGAATTAGTCATCCATGTCCAGGACATAATATAGAGTAAGGACGCATGAATATTATAACTAAGACTGATGAAGAAGAGCTGAACGTAATCCCAGCGAAATCGACGGTAGCATTCACCAAGAGGATCAAGACTGAGTGCCTAGAACCTCTAAGACTTTGAGATGAGATATATTCATCGGGGCGGGTCGAATATCTGGAAGTGATATTTGGTTTCAAGTTGACCTGGAACAAGAAAGAGTTGAAAGGGAGACAGTGGTAGCACTGATGCTGGCTAGACGCACCAACGGAAAGACTTGGGGATTTGAGCCAGAAATGATGTATTGGCTATACACCATGGTGGTTGAACCCATGATAACTCATGCATCTATGATCTGGTGGCTGAAGATTGAATAAATGACCGCTATTAACAAACTGTATTGAATAATCCTCCCATACATCTAGTAATAATGGGGGAGGCAAGAGTGGACAAACTCAGGCTAAAAAACTCATCGACTTACATGAGATCGGGCAAAACAAAAATTTCGAAATATGTGGAAGAACGAACACCACACATATACTCGATCCACATGACACCGAAATACATGTTCCACACAAATATCGCGGTTGAGTGGAGAATGAACAGTCATCCTAAACATGTTGTTCAGAAACACCTGGTATACAGACGGGTCGAAAACCGTAACTGTGCGGGGAGAGACCTTTATTTCAGTTACCCACTCGGTCAGTACATCAGTCTCCCAGGATGCAGTGTTATGCAATCTTGCAATGCGTGAGAAACATCAACTTGAGGCCTGAGAGAAATGAGTGGATCAATATTTTCACAGACAGCCAGGTTGCACTTGAAGCACTAACGAACCCAAAAATGACGTCTGGTCTGGAAATGACGCCAAGAACTGAGGAATTTGGCTAAAAGGAATAATTGATTATATAGTGGACATTAGAACACCCAGGCAACGCAGGCTTCAAAAGAGCTGACGCCAGACACGGATCATCAACTCTATATACAGGCCCTGAATCAGCTGTGGGGTTATCGAAGACTTTGGAATGGAACCATATCGGAAAGCGGGTTTATAGAAAACATTGAGAGTACTGGGAGGAGATACCAGGGAAAACATATGGAAAATACTTTATTGATGGATCGTCAAAAGAAACAACCGAAGAACTGCTACAACAAAGCAGGAATGAACTCAGAAAAATCACAGGACTACTCATATGACATTTTTCATTGAGAGGACACCTGAACAAAATACAACGGAGAGCTTATCTACAGAAAATGCAACAAAGGACCAGAAACAGCTTGTCATATTTTATACGAATGTGAGGCATTGGATCTCAAGAGGCAAACAATTTATGGACAACCTAAATTATACACATTAGAATATGACATGCATTGAGCAAGGGACTTATACAAACTAGCATAGAATACAATATTTTCAAAATGGGTGTCATGATAAAGATGGGAGGAAATCGAAATTATCCCATATGAGAAAGTTTTACGAATATTTAGGAAAAACGGATCAGACGGATCTCAAGTAGTAGAAAAAAAAAGGTATGATCCGAAAATAGATTCATACATATGAATAACAGTGATCTTAAAATACTTCCTTGCAGTATACCAGAAACATTCTCTTTCTTCACCAGGAAATGCCTCCTTTACCTTCACTTCGCCTTATAAACAATTTTCCGAATGCGAGCAGACTCGTGAAGGCAGACATCATTGACGGTTGTGTTAGTTTCGCGAAAATTATTTATAGGTAACATAATTCGATTCTCGGAGCTATTCATTACTCAGTGCAGTTGGTATATTTTTTTAATTTCTGTATTCTTAAAGTAAAAATATAAATTAGTATCTGTTGCCTTCGGCTTCGCCCTTTTATACAAAAAGTTGCAATATTCTTTTATTAAGACAAAACTTCAGGTTTCCAACTTCAAAACCGACTGAATTCAATACTATCTTTGAACCCCTATTATTCCCTCCTGAGGTGGAAATTCGTGATTCTTTTTCTTGATGCTTATTTACGCTATACAAAGAACCTACCTGCATATTTCAAGATTCTAGGTTCAGTAGCTTCGGCTGTACGTAATTATAAGGGTGTTAGTCAATCAATAAGTACCCGCTTGTACAACACTAGCTGCTCTCCGCTGTTTTACCCGCGCTACCATGAGAACCTACCCTATGTGTTGTTCCAGGTCATGATCTATCTATATACCAACTTACATTTGAATCCGTTGAGCTGTTTAGGCGTAAAAAAGTAAAGATTGGTAATACATACATTACATCCATCCATCTTACATCACATTCATCAATCATACATTACATTCATCCATCCTAACTAACTTTACGCATTCATAATATTAGTAGGAGTAGGATTAGTAGGATTATCAATGTATTCCATTGTATAGCATAAATAAGCATCAAGAAGAGGAATAAGGAATTTACACCCCCAAGCAGGAAAAATAGGGGTTCAAAGATTGTATTGAATTTCGTCAGTTTTTATGTTGAAAACCTGAAGTTTTGAGTGGATAACAAAATATTGTAACTATTTGTTTCAAATGGTCTGTCACGAAACTCAGTGTGACAAACCAAATTCTACGCGGGCAACAGGTAGTAATTTATAGTTTTACTTTTAAAATACAGCAACTGAAAAAATATGTCAACTGCACTAAGTAATGAATATCTTCGAGAATCGAATTATGTTACACATCAAGAAATTTCGCAAAACTAACACAACGTCAACGACGGCTGCCCTCACGCGTCTGCCCGCGTTCGAGTCGCGTTCTCGGCGATGGCGCTTCATTGCTTAGACCGCCCCTTTACCCTCACGCATCTTCCTCCGTCGTGTTACAGTAGACGCGACGTCGTGTTACAGTAGACGACGACGTCCAAATGTAAAAGACTAAATTTATCTATATTGTACACTTAAAACGATAATTGTATCAATTTTAATAAAAATATGACAGATATTCTAAAATGTGCATTACAAAAAAATATCCAATTCAATTGTATTTATGGCTCAGTATTTTGCATATCGTGGCTACTACATAAAAGGTAGATATATGCTATCGCAGACTTTTATTCAGAACTATTTAAGATAAACATTATTACGGTACATTATCCTTATGTAACTCCAACGGTACAGGCAGCGCACGCCAGGATAGCTCTCAGGGAGCAAGAATGTTTTTGACTTATTTAATACCTTTCGTTATATTATGACCAAAATTACACAAAATCTTTGTAAATTGTAGTCTATATGTTATTCTGATGTATAGTAAGCTGTATTCATTGAAAGTTTCATCTAAAAATCCGTTCAGTCGTTTAGGCCACAAACATACATACATACATACATTTATACATCCTCGCAACCTTCCACATTAATATTAGTATGATTTATGATCGTTGAAGTACAATAGAAATAAATAAGTTATATGTTATTACAAATATTTGAGAATACAACAATTCAATTTATTATAACATTATCATGATTTTGCATGTCACTAATTGTGAAGCAAACAACTCTTTTTTGGGAACAAATGGAAGAGCCAAGACCAAAAGGTTTACTGATGTTGAGCGCAGAATTCTTTCAATTGGATGCTATTTGAAGAAGTAAAATTCAAAAAGTTCTCTATGTTGATCTAAGTTCGTATTCATTCCTTGTATGAATCTTTCGGAAACACTTTTTCCTCACCAGAACGAAAACACTGTCGCTCGATGCGCGTTTCGTTAACCAAATTAGCATCATCAGGAGATGACTAAATCCAAGTTCTTGTATGAAACCCGATATAAAATGAAACTTCATCATACCGTTTGTGCAGCTTGATGATATAGTAAACAGTCAGAATGCCCCAGAGAAATTCTCGTCGGAAAATTCGTAGAGGCAGGCCATGCATCGATACCTATGGCCACTAAAATCCTTATATCCATGGACACGCTGGAGAGGGCCGGCGACAGAAATTCTAGTCTCAATCTTATTCCGCTTGGTTCATCGACTATTGCGAGCCTGAAGTCTCTAGGATCGGGAAATCTTGGCACATTACCACCTGATAAAAAAGGAAAGTATTACTGGAGTTCACAACTGGGTCATCGTGATTGTTTCACCAGAGTTGTGTTCGGAAATCCGATTATTGTCAATGTAGTTTTCATCTGTCTGATGGTGATTTAGGAAAATTGGACCATTTCCAAGATATTACAAGAAATTTCTGCAAGTTATACTACACAATGTGACTTTCCCATAATTCGTAAATTATTGCCGTTGCTGTATTTTATGATCTTCCATAAGATCAAACTAAATTTTTTTCTGACCCGTAGATATTATCAGAATTTTGAAGTAACTATTCATTTATGATTTTTTTGCATGAGCACTTTGGAAAAAATGATTTTTGAGTGTTCTAACCCATAGAGAAGTAGTTCGCTGATATCTATGAATCAAACTTGTTATATGTTGTTGTTGCTGACATATATTTTCCTGTAACTCTCGATCAAACCTAAACGTTTTCTCATTGATTTTTTGCTGAATTTTTGTCTGAAATTGCAAGAAGCTATACAGGATGTTCCATATTAAGTCGGCACCATTGCCAAGTCCGTTATTATTGGTACTACGAATTTGGTTGAATGAGCAAACTAGTAGCATTTTCAATAGCCTTCTCGATGCCGAAAACAAAAAAAATGACAGTCGCGTTTTCAAACTATTTCATGAAAAGATATTTTTTTGAAGGGAACACTTTAAAATTCCATCATGTATTTTGATTCGTAATGGGGTTGTCAAGAACAAAGCTCATATCACCTTTCTTCCCACAAAGTTGAAAATGAGTGATTTATGTGGAAATATTTATTTATTTCACTATTACAATTTTTTTTTCTGTTTTGGCAAATAAAACCTCATGATTGTCCAAACAAACAATTTCGGTACTTATATGAATGACAATATTTTGTTACTGACAGCGAAAAGAAAAAATTACGCTGGGATTTGAACTCGTGAAACCCGTTATCATCATTTTCTACCACTCATCAGACACCACTGAGCTATTTGGTATTAATAAACGAAACGATAATTTCCATCTTAAAGCCATTCCACTAGCCATATTTATTTTGTGAATCAAGAAAAGTGTGATAATTGAAAATCCAACTTGGTTTGACAGAAAAATAGCGTAAGAGCACTCTAACACTACAGCAATTCGTTCCCCGATCGTGAATTATCTAATCGGCGTTTTTTTGCTGTACTTCATCGTCGATTCAGGAACAAAAAAAAGTTTTTATAAAATCAGAAATTGATGTTTCAGCTTACTGTGAGGTAAATTCAAATAATTCCATTAGAGATCTAGAGAAATTGCTGTGTTCCACTCTAGAACCTGGTGACCCTGAGAGACGATTGGGGTTTTGTTGGTGGTTTATGAATAAATTCAGACAAGAGCTGAACTTCTATAGAAATATTATATGGAGTGATTGAGCAAATTTTTCAAATCGTGGGATGTATAATAGAAAGAATTTTTATTATTGGAGTATACGTAATTCATTTCTAGTCCATCCCCACAATCCGCCAAGACGATTTAGTATTAATGCTTGGTGTGGTCTATTTAGAGGCAGAATTATCGGTCCATTTTTCTACCATGGTTCTTTGAACGGACCCCGTTACTTTAATTTATTAACAAGAGTTTCGAAAGATTTTTTCGGTGATCTTGTTCTGGAGGCTCGTCAGATCTATTTCTTAGCAGGATGGATCACCAAAACATCATTCCAATGGCGTTAAAAGAATGTTACGAGACTGTTTTTGAAACAGATGGATTGCTACAAACGGTCTCGTTAAGTGGCCTCCTCGTTCACCAGACATGACACCTCTAAATTTTCATTTTTGGGGATTTCTGAAAAATGAGGTGCACAAAATGAATCATAATGATGTAGATGAACTGAAAAAGTTTTTCGAAACTATAATTAATAGAATTGATGGCCGAATTGAGTTGAAAGCAACACGTAGTGTCAAGAGAAGGGCCCAAATATGTGATCATTGAGAAGGCAGCATTTTTGAATATAAACTCTATATTTTATAGCTCTCTATTCGCCAAAACAAAATTTTTTTGTATTAGTGAAAGAAATAAATATTTCCACATAAGTCACTCATTTTCAACTACAATAATGAAGGTGATATGAGCTTTGTTGTTGAGAATGCTAATACAAATCGAAATGCATAATGAAATATAGGGTGATTCATTCAAAAAAATATCATTTTATGAAATATTTTGAAAACGCGAATGTCAATTTTTTCTTATTTTCGGCATCGAGAAGGCCATTAAAAATGTTACTAGTTTGCCCATTCAACCCTGTTTATAAAATAGTCAAATCTGGAATATTTCGGAAGGGACATTTGTCACCGTTCATGGTTCTCACGCCACACTTTGTTATTTCTAGACTTTCGAAAGCATCTAGAATAATTGGACGGGAGTAATTTTTCCGGTATTATCACATTTTACATTCTGAAAATTTCACGCCTGAACATTACTTCAGAATCGTGGTATGAGAATCATTTTGAAGTGCCGTAGAGATACTCTTATTACTAATATGCTCAATGTTTTAAATTGGCAATCCATTTCCTAAAGACTGTTATATTTCACAATGATTTTCTTATACAAAATATTGAACAATTCAGGACCATATTATTTCAAACAGTACATTGTCTTTCATCGTGATATTCACCACCACTCCACTCGAAATAATAATAACTTATATATTAACAGAACAAAAAACAAAAACATCATGAACTCATTGTTTTTCAAGGGTTTCGATAGTTCAACAAATCACCTACTGTAATTAAAAAAAGCCCATCTCTGAACTTGTTCAAAAACGAACTGAAGAAATTTGTTTTAAATGTACAAATATGATATGTATTATGTCTATATAACTTGTACTCTACTACACCTGTATAAAGTAAAGTAAAAAGACCTGATTAGTTTTTTGTGAACTAATTTATTGATAACAGACTTCTATCAATCTTGAATTGAAAAGAATATTTTTTCACAATGTTAAAATTTATGGGGTAATATTCGCTCACCCAAAAGCTGTTGAGATTTTATGATATTCTACTAATCAGTTTGTGAGTTATTGTGCAAAGAGTGACAATACTTCTGTTATTTTCAAAACAATGGATCAAAAACAATTCCGTGTTTTGATTTTACACTGCTTTTTGATGGAAAAATACCGTTCAAGCCAAGCAATGG
This sequence comes from Leptinotarsa lineolata, assembly GCA_015342045.1. Lineage (NCBI taxonomy): Eukaryota > Metazoa > Arthropoda > Insecta > Coleoptera > Chrysomelidae > Leptinotarsa > Leptinotarsa lineolata. The sequence goes on along the minus strand of WOGR01012712.1, from coordinate 1,633 downwards.
CTTGAAAAGTGTTATGAGGACTCCGCTGCATCAGAAACAATAATTAAACGTTGGTTTGCTAACTTCAAACGTGGTCTCAGAGACACGATGATGCAGAACGCAGTGAACGTCAAAATGAGGTAGTAGCACCAGAAAATATAAGAAATCCACAAAATCGTTTTGAAAGATCGAAAAGTGAAGTTACGTTATATAGCTGATAGTGTAAAGATATCAAATGAAAGTGTTGGCTTTATATTGCATGAGCATTTGACTAGGAGAAAGCTCTGTTCAGAATGGGTGCCACGAGAGCTCTCTGTTGAAGCAAAAACAAAAACGTTTTGATGATTCTGAGCAGTGTTTGTTTAAATATAACGAACCGGAATTTTACCGTCGATATGTGACAATGGATGAAACATGGATCCACCACTCTACTCCGGAATCAAAACGATGGTCATCTGAGTGGAGAGCAACTGGTAAACCTCGTCCAAAGTGCCCAAAAGCACAACAATCTGCTGGAAGATTATTGTCTCGATATTTTGGGATGTGCCTGATGTAATAATTATCGACTATCTAAAGAAGGAAAAACCATCAATAGTGAATATCATTTAGCGTTATTGGAGCCCTGAAAACGGAAATTGCAAAGAAACGACCGCGTATGGTAAAGAAAAAAATGTTCCATCAAGACAACGCATCGTGTCACAAGTCAATAAAAACATTGGCGAATCTACATGAATTGAACTTCGGAATTGTGGGACTGTGGTGCATTTGACAGAAATAAAACTAGGAAATTTATTGTTACTAGTGTGAGTCTGGTTGAGTGTGAGGAACCAAATAGATGTTTTGTTGAGTAAATATCACCCCAGAAATTTTAACTTAATGAAAAATTTTTCAATTCAAGATTGATAAGTGACAAAAATATTCCTAATCCAGGAATTCATGTAAAATCTACTACAAATATTTCAAAAATGAACGAATTCAAATGCTTCAGGATACGCAAGGTTCATCACCTCAATAAAAAGGGTTACAGAAGGAGAGTAATATTGTGATTGAGACGTAAAAATAGGGGAGTTGGAAATATTCGTAAAAAAGAATATGGATGTACGAATGAAAATTCACCAACAATGGTTGGTTTAACAAAAATATTCATATCTGACCAGTTAAAATTACTTTGAGAATATTATCAATATGAGTTTAGACTGATCCCCTTTCTCTAGATGGTAATTTCATTCAAATATTTGATATTTTTCCCCAACTTCTACACATATAGACATGAGAATATGTCTATGAATTAGTATTTCTATATTCGAAAAACACTTTATTGTGAGATTTTCACTAAACAGTTTCACAAAAACGCAACACGTGTTTCTCTATACAATAGTAAGTTAAATCATATAAAGAAACAATTTGTTCAGACCAGTATCAAACTCCCTACACTATAGGTTAATGGACTGACACCTATCAAAAAACAACTAATCCCCTGGCTAATACTACGAAGGGCGTTGGATTATATCCGACAGCATATGCAGGAATCTTCACTGAAATATTTCCTGCATATGCTGTTGGCGATACAACTGCCGTAATCGATTGTCAATTATTGAACGGGCACACTTGCAGACCGGTTTCGGGCTATTTGGCCTCTCGTCAGTGCAAGGTA
>WOGR01012711.1:0-10095 GCA_015342045.1 Leptinotarsa lineolata | reverse complement strand
ACCTACAATGTGCTGAGAAATTCAAAAATGTAATAAAATTTAGGCTGTTCCATTTGAAATAAGGAAGTTGCCCTCAACTTCCGGTATAACGGAAAGAGACCGGAAGTTGAAAATATTTTAGTTGAGAAGGTCATTGTGTAAAACCCACTATCACAAAATTTCAAGTATTTATTTTGAGTCGTTCTCCATATATTCGTAACGAACGCTCATCGTGAAAGACCCTATATATACTAATACAAATGTGAAAGTTTGTGAGGATGGATAAATGTTTGTATGTATGTTTGTGGATTTTTTACTCCTAAACGACTGAACGAATTTAGATGAAACTTTACAATAATACAGCTTATACATCAGAATAACATATAGACAAATGGAATAAATTCATTATTTCGGTTACTCTACATAAAAAAAATCCCGAAACACGTCAAATTTAAATTATAATTTGACATTTGAAAGTGCCGCCATATTGAAAATATTTTAGCCGAGTTGCCCCATCGACTTTAGTATATTGTCAAATTTTCAGCTTTTTCCTAATTATAGTTTTCCCATAATCGATCGATGCAGTTCCTGGATATTCACCCTGTACACTCACTTTGAAGCAATACAGTTTTCCTGGAAACGTAATCTTACAGGCCATTGCTCTATTTCTCTTTCAGATCGGAATCCACTGCGGACGGCTACGGGACGATACCCCGAAGATGGCTCGGTATGACCCGAAACAACCACGACTCCGGCTTCCCTCCTAGGCTCACTAAGGAGGCCAGTACCAGTATGGAGGACTTGAGTGTGCGAGCAAATTTATCGCGCGCCCCCGGTAACGTTATCAGACCGAAATCCATGTGCGTGCCTGAGGTGGGACGGTATTTCGAGGAGGCGAACGGTTTGTGTGCCGGAGACAGGATTTATAGTGAGATAGGTTTGAATTGTGATAGTGACGATGAATTTTCGAAAAGGAATGTGTGCGGGGCCAAGAAGAATGGTGTGGGGTGTAGAGGAGAGAGGAATGGGACCAGTAATGAGTTGGTGAGTATACCTATTAGATGTTACAGCCAGTTTTCAAGTATGCCCCCTAACTATACCGGGTGATTCTCTAAGGTGGCTCACCCCTATAAATTTTTTATTATTGAAGATAGAAAAACGAAATTTAGAGGTTTTGTATTATAGTTCAATTTACATTTTTTGACGTATTTACTTCCTTTGCCGTACTTCCGGTTTGACCGGAAATGACGATTTACACCATCCATGGCATTCTAGATCAAAAAATAAAAATTGGAATAAAAATGATTTTATTTGTCAAATATTTACAAGTGAAGTATTTGGTGGATTCAAAATGTCATTCTCGATGGAAATAAGTAAAAAAATATAGGATGTTCCATTTAAAAATCGAGAGTTGGGGTCATTTCCGGTCAAACCGGAAGTACGGCAAAGCAAGTAATTATGACAAAAAATGTAAATTGAACTATAACACACAACTCTCAAATTTCTTTTTTTCTGTCTCCAATAATAAAAAAGTAATAGGGGTCAGCCATTTCAGAGAATCACCCAGTATGTTAAGATTTTTTCCTAATACGGGTAATCGGCCATTCGGATATGCGGCTGGCTAGTACTTCGTTTACGGGTAGATGGGGCGATGACAAATATGTTGTTTGTCGTTCTCCTCAGCCTTCCCCGAGGAATGATACTCTGAAAGGAATTCGATATTTAATTATGGAAAATCATCGACTTCATGTTGATTTTGAACACTACCTTGCACTGACGAGAAGCTAAAAAGTTAGTGACAATTGCAGTGTTGTGCGGCGAAGCCCCGTCTTGTTGAAAATGTATTTTTCTGAGCTCCATTAGTGGCAATTCATCAACAAAGGGTTCAATGTTTTGCCTTAAAATTTCTAAATACAGCCATCAGTTACTTTTCGTCTATCTAGTTTGAAAAAAGGAGTTTCCCTTTGAAAGGCCCACTCTGTACAATGATTTCGTTATTTTTTAAAAAATTTTAACTTTTTTCTCTTCCATCTTCAACCAGTGGTATCAGCAAAATTACTATTTTCGACGTAGTCGAGGACAGTAATAATAGCCGATGCTATTTATGTCAACATCAAACGTCCTACTCTTCAATATAAAACGTTAGAAATATTTTCGTTAGGGATATGTTGAATTATCGAGCTTTTCTTCTTATTCTCCTCTGAATACAGCGGCAATGTCAATATTTATTTAAATATCTCGAACGCAGTCGATATTAAACCGGAGTTTTCCGCAAATATAGTTACAACTTGCGTCAAGAATCCTCTTTGCTTCGGCAAAGCACTGAGCATGTTTTTGTTCTGGATTTGTAAACAAAAACAGGAATGGTTTTGGCAGGTAAGCGTTCTCATGGAGCGGTTGAGATATTTGTTATTAAAATATGAAAGTAATTGAATAGAACTGATGAAAATCCACATTTGAACTCATTATTACAATAATATAGTGTATTGTATGATTTTCACCAAAAAGGGTTTTACAAAAACAGTGACACGTGTTTCGCTATTACAATGGCTTCATCAACCGTTTAAAACTAAGTTACAGAAGTAACTTTTTTTAGTGAAAATCATACAATAAACTATATTATTGTAATAATGAGTTAAAAATATTTGATGGCTTTTCAAAAAGTAATATGTAATACTTTTCTCGTAATACTATTACAAGTCGAGTAAATTAACAGATTACGACAGAAACTAATATGGAATAATTACTGACTGACCAACTGACTTACCGACTGACCGACTCACTGACTGACTTACCGACTGGCTGACTCACTGAATGACTCACTGACTGACTGGCAAATTGAGTGACCGACTCACTGTCTGACTGACTCATCGGCTGACTGGCTAACTGACTCGCCGAATTACTGACCGACTGAATGACTCACTGACTGACTTACCGACTGACTGATTCACTGACTGACTTACCGACTGGCTGACTCACCGAATGACTCACTGACTGACTGGCTCACCGACTGACTGACTGGCAAATTAAGTGACTGACTGACTAACTCACTGGCTGACTGACTCACCGGCTGACTGACTCACCGGCTGACTGGCTAACTGACTCGCCGAATTACTGACTGATCGAATGACTCACTGACTGACTGACTGACTCGCCGACTGACTGACTGGGAAGAGAATCGCACAGCCGCTTGCGCATGGCGACCCGTCACCACGGCATGCGTCCCCACGCCAGCAATCGGTTTCACGTGCGGCTATAGATGTCTTACATAAAGAAAAAGTTGAGTAAACGGTGATACCGTGAACACAAGATCAGAAAATTAGTTAATGAAAAGTCAGGGATGGACAAGAGACTAGAGAGGTGAGTAAGTCTCGAGTCTTTTTTGAGTTTTCAATTGTTTAGGATCGAAACTCACAGGGTACATTATACGAAAAACAGCAGGTGACTTGTTTTGGGGTATGACTAAAACTGAACTATTCCGTGTGGTTAAACTATCAATTGTTGATAATGTTCTGAGCTTCTTCAATAAGGAATCCGGTTGACGAGATATCAAAACTATGTGTGTTAGTGAGTAGATGTAGTGTTCAAAGCTTCTCAACTTTCAACCCTCCCGATTCTTGCATGGCTGGGGATATATGGTCATATTTCCGGATATCAAACGAGAAATGTGGACAGCTATTCTAAATACGCTGTAGTCGAAGAGCATCCGATTGTCGTGAAGCAGTACCATAAACACTGTTGCAGTAAGAAGTTTTTGGCATTATCAGTAAGTCGCATAGTCTAAGTTTCAAGCAAATCACGATTTGGAAATAGCTGCCTGAGAACGTTATAAGGAGTTTGATTCAGATAGCTGACATGTCTAGTTACGTAACATTGTGGATCCAACCACAATACTAAATTTTTTATCTTGGTCATGGAAGAAGCATTTCATTTTCGATGGAATTGGTCCAAACATCAATATTGCGGATTTATAAAAATTGAGCTTGACCATATAAGCTGTAGAAACGTCAAAGATGGCTTGCATTTTTTCACAAACAGATGAAAATCACAGATATACAAGCTAAAATGCAAGAGTCCAGGGTTAGATCCTTGTGGCATTCCCTTTGAGTACGATTCTTCAGATAGTTTCTTAAGAATGACACTGCTTCCCGAGAAAAACCAAAGTAGACAAGTTTATCACACAATATCTCGTTATCAAGAGTGTTGAAGGCCTTGCCATACTTGAAGACTGGCTATAAATCATATCATATAAAGGAATAATTTGTTCGGGCCAGTCTCGAAACTCCCTACACTGTGGGTTAATGGACTGACACCTATCAGAAAACAACTACTTCCCTGGCTTATACCACGAAGGGCGTTGGATTATATCCGACACGTGTCAGTGTAGAAATCTTCACTGATTTTCTGCATATGCTGTTGGCGATACAACTGCCGGAATCGATTTTCAATTATGGAACGGGCACACTTGCAGACCAGTTTTGGGCTATTTGGCCTCTCGTCAGTGCAAGGTAGTGGCCATCATCAACATAGAGTCGATGATATTCTATAAGTATAGCCAGTTTTCAAGTATATCCAATGACTATATTATGTGATCAGTCAAAAGTACCAAATGTAAGGAATAAAAGTGTTCAAGTTTGAGGCACCCTTCAACGAGTTTGTTTTAACCGGAATATTTTTTTTGTGAAACAAACTCTTTCAATTCGTTGTGAATTGAAGATATTTTGTTTGAATAAATTGATGGATGTAGCCGTTACTACGTGGTAAGAAATCAACATGAAAAATGAGTGATGAATTTTTTTATGTTTTTTACCAATTTTATTCGTTACTAAAGTTACTGCAGTTTCGTTCTATAAGGACATTTTCAAACTTTTACATTGAACTTTTCAATGTAAAAGTTTTAAATGTCCTTATATGACGAAACTGCAGTAACTTCAGTTATGAATGAAAGTGGTGAAAAACATAGAAAATTTTCATATCTCATTTTTCATATTTTCTTTGGTTTACGTTTTTTCATTTATAGAAAACTCTCAAACTGTAATCTTGACTGACATTGAACCTCTCAGGGATCACTATTTCCTACCATTCTGAGTATTGCATGCTCCACAGTAAATTAATTTTCGTTATGTTTGTCTGAAGAAGTCGACAAAAACTGAATTGAAACATTTGTGGTTATATATTTCCACAAAAAAATGTATTCACCCCTTTTCCACCTAGACTCAAAACCTCGCATTAATTCACTTCAGGCTAGACGATGTTAGGGCGAATTCTTTATCACTTATTTAAGACATTTTCTCACTGTTTAATGATAATAATATTTCTACAGTCAGGGTGGAACAGAATAAATAATTTCTTTATATTATAACTTTCAATAAAAACTGACGGAAGTATTCGAAGTAATGGATCGCATCTCCAATAATTCTAGAATACTCAGACACATGTTCACTGCCTTTCAACAATCGTATTCCCTGTACTAGTTTTTACCTGTCCTTCGGTAGATGTGTATATCATATTCTTCCGGGAATAATTTGGGTTGTCCATAAATTGTTTACCTACTATGATCCAGTGCCTAATATTCGCATAAAATTTGGCGAACTGTCTCTATCCCTTCCTTAATCTGCCTGCAGCTGATGTCTCCTATTATGTTCGGGTGATCTCTCGGCGGACATTATCCAATGAACAGCTCTGTAATTGTTCTGAGTCGATTCCTGCTTCATTGAAGAATACCTTTGGTTTTCATCTCGGGCGATCCCTTTGTGGGTTCCCGGTATAACTTTCCAGTACTCTTTATGATTCTTGGAGACCCACTTTCCGATCTGCTATAGAGTCGAACTATCTCTGTTCGCCAGTTTCCTCAATTCTTCACGGTCCCAGAGGTCTCGATATCACATTTGGGTTCATCAAAGGGCAGCCCGACTGTCTGTGAAAATATTGATCCGCTCATTCCGTTGAGGTCTCAAATTCAGATTCCTTGCTCAAAATCGGTCTTAATTTGTTTGTAATGGTATTCCATTGGTATCTCAGAGGCTCCGTGGGTGATAACTAATGAGGTCTCGGTATCATTCATTCTTCAGCAGGGGTTCCATGATATCACAGAATTAATCCCCATTTCAATTGCGTCTTTCTGCTGGTAAGGATTATCACACGAACTTTTCCTAATCCCCGATATCACAGAGGGAGGTACCCATCTTCGTCTGACTCTTCTCCTTCTACCCGTCTGACTTGGGAGGCTCTAGTAGTAAATGAGCTACCGCCGGTATGGCTTTTGGGTTCATAAAAGTACGCAATTCACCACCACGATAAGGTGAGGGCCATGTCGATTAAGGTCTCTTTAGTTGATTCCAATAACTTCATTTTTCATTATCAATAAAATCAATGAATGAATAGTGGTCAATGATGAATAATAAAAAAAACCGGTCTTTTTTTTAAGGACAAAATACCAGCACTACAGGATAAACCTTTAGGCGCTCTGAGAGCGGTGCTCGTGCGAAAGTAGTGATTCACATTGGATTTGAATCGCTGGAGATTAAATCCATTGGAAAAATGTTCTCAGGAAGTTCATTCCACATGAACGCATTTCTCCAAATGGAAGAGTTTTTAAATAGCGAAGTTCGAGGTGTACTGAGTTTAACTTCAAAACGATGAGCAGCCACAGTTCGTCGCGTATTTCTGATATGCACCGCTCTTGGTGAAATCAAATGTGCCAAGTCCCTTGAACACTTTCCGTGAAGTATCTAAAGAAGAGAGACAAATCTCCAATCAGGCGTATGGCTCTTTTCTGGATGGAATCCAGCAGCTTTAGAGTATTTTTAGGGGCGGAGCTCCATACATGAGAACAATACTCCAAAGGAGGTCTGATCCGACCTTTATAAAGCATCAAAAGTTGCTGAAGTGTGCACAGCTTTCTGGTTCGGAACAGTGTTCCAATCTTTTGAGAAGCAGCCCTTGCAATTCCAGGAACATGATTGTGCCAAGACATATTAGTGTCCATTTTAACACACAACAAACTTATCGAAGCAGAAAGCGGAATTGTCTGCCCTGACATTATTATATCCGGTTCGGAGAAATTAATCTTTTTGGAGAAAAACGATGCCCGGGTTTTCGTGACATTGAATTGAACCTGATTACTTTCACCCCAATTCTAAATTACTTCTAAATCCTCAATTAGATATGCAACCGCAACCGATTTCCTGGTATCCAAATGGAATGACTAGATGAGTGTCAGCAAAGCAATTTATTGAATTTTTCGTTTTTTCAATCGTTGATGTACAATAAGAAGAGGGTTGGAGACGAAATAGATCCCTGGGGAACAGTAGCGTTGATGGTGAAAGTATTTGAGAAAAATCCATCGACGGCCACTTGCAGAAAACGTTTTTTCAGGAAACTTGAGAGCCATACACAATATTGATCGACTAGCCATAGCATCAAAATTTGGCTAGCAAACTCTTATGCCACACACGATTAAAGGCCTTAGAAATATTAAGCGCGACAGTTCTCAACTCTTCATGATTCTCGATTGCGTTATTCCAAATATTGGTGACATACAATCTTTGTTTCCGAAAGCCATTCTGATGGTCGCTCAAGATGCTAAAGCCTTCTAAAATATTTGAGAATATGGTGGTTTATAGCTTTCTGCATGATTTTTGATATCACTGATAGCAATGCGACTGGTTTATAGTTATTTGGAAGATTCTCTTTGCCCTTTTTGGGAATAGGCTGAACGCGAGCAATCTTCCAACAAGAAGGAAAAACACTTTTCTTATAAGACAGGTTGAAAAGTTTGCAGAATACTAGTGCGAGTTCACTTGCGCACTTTTTGAGTACGATGACAGGCACTTCATCAGGACCAAACGCCTTGTTGATATTGATCTGTTTCAGAATTAGCCTAACCAGACGTTGTCGGAAAGTTATTTCTGGCATTGTGGATTCTACTGTGGGAATAGTGGGTGGTGCCTTTCCCAGAAAATCGACTGTGGAGTGGGGGACGCAAATTGTTCAGCTAGTAGATTTGCTTTTTATATGGCTGTTGTTGCAATTGAACCATCTGCTTGTGTTAGTGGTGGAATTGTGGATTTCGTGGAGTTTTGATTAACAGCTTCAGCTACTAAACAGAAGGATCTAGACTCGTTGGGAATGGTAAGCAGTTTATCCCTAATTCTCTGATTGTGAAGTTCTTTGCTTTCAATTATCCTAAGTTTGCAGCTGTTGCGAGCATTGACAAACCTTGTTCGGTTTTCTGTACTGGGTTTTTTTCGCCATTGCCGGTAGGCGATATTTTGGGAGGCTATAGCTAGCTCGCAATTTTCGTTGAACCAAAGTTTGCCGTTAGAAGTTCGTTTCATTGAAGAAGAAATGTATCTGTCAATGTATGATAGAATAACTTCCGTGCACAAGCACAAGTTGATGGATCTTTAGAGCTGAAACGTCTAGCCAAGGAGAATTTCGGAAATGATCTTGAAGATTCTCCCACTCAGCAGTTATTTTCGTAACATTTATCGGTAATTCACTCAACACTGAAATGAGTTTATGGTCGGAAGATCCCAATGGAGACGTTACAGTGACTGTGTACATTTCTGCTGCTCCTCGTTTTGGGGTTCAACTCAGAACACCTCGAACTTTACTATTTAAGAACTCTTCCATTTGAAGAACTGCGTTAATGTGGAATAAACTTCCTTTGAACGTTTTTCCATATGGATTTAATCTCCAGCGATTTCGCACAGGCACCGCTCTTGGAGCGCCTTAAGTATTTTCCAGTAGTGCTGTGTTTCTTCCTTGAAAAAAGAAACAACTGCTTCATTGTAAAAAACACGTGTTGTGATTTTTGTAGAATTTTTGTAGTCTTTTATCCATTTAAATCAGTTATGTGTTTCCATTGATATTTATTGATTTTTGTCAATACATCCGTCACTCAAAGTTAGAAAAAGACTAAAATAAAGAGTTATTATCGATTCTTGCAAAATTTACTGTTCGAAAAAAACTGGGTTGATTCAAAATATTCGAGACACTTTGAAAATCAACCTCAGATAAATGCACAAAGGTAGATCATATCAAATAGTTGAAGAGCTATCTATCCTTGAACAAATACTATTGTTGGAGATATCAGCATAGAAACATATCAGGATAAAAACATGTCAAAGGATTTCAACTCCCACGAAAGACTTTTATATTCATCGTCAGTGGTTGATACATATGACAAAGTAAATGAAAAAGGTGATAATGAGAATGGAAATGAGACAAAAAGGAGAATCGATTATACTAAGGTTTTCTCATCATCAGCATTCAACTTGAAAAATGTTATGGACTGATGCAAACTTGAGTAAGTTGAAAAAAGCCAACTGTTCGAAGTTTTTCTCGAAAAAATATCAAAGCTCAGCGTCACTGTTGAGAAAAATGTGATATAACCTCTAGTGTTTGTAGAGGCGTATGTCAGATTATTTGGAGTTTCAATTTGTAACTACATTTTTACTGATGTGTTGTGGTGATTTAATGAAAGAGAAAATTGATACTAGAATAGAAATAAATCCACAATGGTATAATATCGGAGAAGTGAAATCACTTCAAAGTAACTGAAAATAGAATGTTTCTCACGAATAATTCGTAAACGAAGAAAACTATAAAAAACTACATGAATGCTGTACCTACATACTTTTTCTGATTTCAGACCAGCCGTGGGCGTTATGTCTGATGGATCGGATTCTGGAATTGGCTCGTCGGGGTTTTCCAGATGAATACCTGGCCATCCTACCCATAGTCCCCCACCATTTATCACCACAGGAGCAACTGCTGTTACAAGACCCCCAGCACTGAAAACAAAAAAGACAATTGATTTTATCAGATAGTGAATATGTTGAAATATTAGAGCGGCTTTAATTTTTTTGATAAAATAGCTGTGTGATGTTTTTTGACCATTTATGATTTCTGCAAACACTGAATTGAAAACGTTTGTTTGAAGGTGAATGACAATGTTTCGTGGTGAATTTCAGCAGTTCGGACTTCCATTGTCTGAAAATTTGTAAAATGATTTGAAATCCCTGAAATAAACAATACAATTGAAATTTAAAAGAATAGCTAAAAATGGCAAATATATTAAGCAAAAAACTTGAAAAGAATTCACAGTGA
>WOGR01012710.1:0-10095 GCA_015342045.1 Leptinotarsa lineolata | reverse complement strand
AACTACGAAAGTTAAATAGCGATACCGAAATCAATGAGACACTTGAGCTTGAACTTGGGAAACTAATCCATCGATGTTTGGATTAATTTCACTGATATAAAGACGTAAAGAATTTTCCAGCCTTGTCAGTCAGCCTTGTACGATATTTTGATTTATTTACTTTCATCAGTTCGCATTTATAAGTATTGCCAAACGTACAAATCAATCTTCTTGCGAATTTTCCAAGCTGCGGAAAATGGTCTTCTTCGAGGTATTTTTTGTAGAAATCACACAACTCCACGTCTTCAAATTTAGATTTTAGCACTAGTTTTCTTGAATCTCGATCAACTCCATTTGCAAGTGTATTTGAGCATTTTGTACATTACTTTTTGTTGGAGTAGCAAATAATTTGAAACAGTCTTCAATGTTTCTGAAATCGCAAAATCTGTTCGAAAATCGCCCCGACAGTACCTTGAGTGATGAGAGCGTGATGAAATGGTAACTGTTTCCAGACAGCATCTGTGCCTCCAACAAGCGGATTTTATTCTGAAATGCTTTCAAAGGCTGTACAAATCATTAACTAACTATCCTTGTTTCTGAAGTGTCAAATTTAAGTCATTCAGAAATGTTAAGTCACATATCCATTTTGGGTCACTCAATTCGGCTAGTGGTTTATCTTTTATTTGCATAAAGTCTTTTATCTCATTTATAAGCTCGTAAAACCGTTTCAGCATTTTCCCTTTGCTTAGCCATCTGAATTCAGAATAATATGTTACGTCGTCATATTCGGCTGATATTTCATCCAAAAACGCCTTGAAATGACGATGATTGAGCCCTCGGGATCGAATGAAATTGATGGTTTTTACTACCACATTCATAACATTCTGGAGTCGAATGGACTTAGAAAACAAGTTCTGTTGGTGGATAATGCAGTGAAGGACTATCAAATCATCTTTTTGCACATTTGATTCAGTTGCTTTTTCGTTCAAAATTTCAATGAAACCTTTGCGTAAGCCGACCATAGAAGGTGCTCCATCTGTGCATACTCCAACTAATTTTGACCATGGCAAAGCAAAACTTGTAAATACCTTTTGAACTTTATTAAAAATGTCCTCTCTTGTAGTGGTTCCTTTTAGCGGCTGTAAAGCAAGCAATTCCTCAGTAACAGTGAACTATATATCAACACCTCGAATAAATATAGCCAGTTGAGCTGTATCCGACAAATCGATACCCTCGTCTAATGCTATGGAAAATGATTCAAAACCAGCCATACTGTCAGGTAATGTTGTTTTCATATCATTAGCCATCATTTCTATACATCGGACAACAGTTCGTCATGACAAACTAATTTTTTCAAATTCATTTTTCTTTTCAATACACAAAACATTGCAAACTTTTAACATACACTCCTTGATAAATTCGCCTTCGGAAAATGGTTTTAATGACTTTGCCAATTTTAAACTAACTGTAAAACTAGCTTTCACAACATTATCAAGTAGTGTTCTTTGTTTATGAAACATTTGCTGCTGCTGCGGGCCGGATCTAATCATACAGTTGGCCGGATCCGGCCCGCGGGCCGGCTGTTGCCCACCCCTGATCTGAACATTCTAAACAGACACGCTGTCTAATTTTTTTCGTGAGGAATTCGAAAATTTTAATATGTTAATCAGTAGTGGGTAAATTTTTCCGTCCAAGTTGTGACAACAAAAAAAGCTCAGAAAAAAACCTAACCTAATCCAAATTCTACTGAAACCTAACGTAAACTCTAACCATTCTTCCAGCATATGTTCAAAATCAGTCGCAAAGCGGAATTCAATCATAATATATCCTAATTTGGCCTAAACTCTGAACATTCGTCTTATTTTCTTCCATGTTCGTCTTCGGGAATTGACATAATAGACATAAGGTTTTATTTGTTATGAGAAATTCAAAAACGTGGGGATAAAATATTCTCAGAAATGAAAACCTACACTAATTTACCCCAACCTAACCTAACATAACCCAAACTAATCTAAGCTGAATTCTTCTGGAACTTAACATAACCGAATGTAAACTCTAATCATTTTTTCAGCAATTAGTCAAAATCGATCGCAAAACTGAAATAAATCATAATCTATTCGTCTCATTTTCTTCCATAGACAACATACAACGTTGAAATGCTTATAAATTTGTAATGCTCGTCTTCGGGAACTGACCTAATAGACTTTTTGGTTTTCTAAGCGAAATTCAAAAACGCGAGGACGAAACATTCTCAAAAAGGAAAACCTAACCTAACCTAACCTAACCTAACCTAACCCAACCCAACCCAACCTAACCTAACCTAACCTAACCTAACTTAACCTAACCTAAGCTAACCTAACCTACCCTACTCCAAACAAACTTAACCCAGCCTTGCATAACCTACCCTAACCTTACTTAACCTAAACTAACCTAACCTAACCCAACCCAAACTTACCTAATCCAACCCAACCTAATCAAACCCAACCTAACATAACACAACCTAACCTAAACTAATCTAACTTGAACCCACAAAAATTACGCAAAATGCGGAATCTAACTCATGTCATCTGAAAACTTTTTTAACGTTCGTCATCGGGAATTATCATAATAGACTTTGTCTTATTTTTGGATGAGGAAATAAAAAAAAAGTCACCAAAATCAGTCGTGGGGGCTTAGGTGCATGACGTAGTTTTCAGAAAGAATTATGATTGAAAAATGAATGAGAACATGACGGAATGTCACATAAATTTGAGATATATAAATTGCTGTCTTGTTCTAACGCCTTATATTGGTCAAATCGGTAAATATTTCTTAAAGGAAGAAAGGAACACCGAAATAGTTTTTTGGACGGAAAGACTAGATACACATTTGCAAACCCTCTTTCGGAATCGAAAAATAGGAAACAAGCGTGAATGATTACAAAAAAAGAAGAGGTGGTTTTTGAAAGTCATAAGCGTGCACTGAAATGTTTTTCTAGTTAAAAATGATGAAGATATTTTTTTACAGAAATATAACAAAGTTATTGGATAATTATTATTTTTTTCGCCATTAAATTGATTTCAACTCATCTTGAAAACCTATTTCAATTATAGAAAAGTTTTGTTAACAAATACGCTGTCTGCTTAAAAATAAGGCGAATTTTCTCAAAAAATATTTATTTTATCAATAATTTTTTTGCTCCCCTTTAAAAAAGCCTCCCTCAGATAGAGTACACTTCATGGGTCTCTTCAATCTTGGGAAAAGGAGAAAGTCACAGGGGGCAAATCTGGTGAATACGGTGGCTCAGGCAGGAATATGGTGTTGTTTATGACCAAAAAATGGCGAACAAGCAAAGACGAGTGAGCAGGTGCATTAAATCGTGATCCAAAAGCCATGAATTGTTTTCCCACAGTACCGGACTTTTTTTTTCGTATTGGATCTTGCAAGCGGTGCATAACTTTAACATCAATTTCTCTCGAATCTATTTCGACAACAGTCTTAATCCTCACAGTATGAACTAAGTTTTATCTACCTACCACCTATAGAGCCAACGTCCACCTACCGATGAAGTAATAATAATAATGTTCGATAAATATTTGCATTTATATACCAGAATATAGAAATACCCTACTTCATTTCTTGTTTTATAACTTTCAAGCAGTTAAAGTCCAGACGTTGCGCTGTAACTTTATGCATTTCTATATGGCATATCTTAGAGCAGTTAAAGAATCTTGTTATGATAATAATAAACGGATGGAATCATGGAAATATCATTACGAGTTAATTCCAGTCGAACAATTTTATCGTTAATTGAATTTTCAATTGAAAAGAATCCCATGTATTGGAATTTTTACAATCTATTTATTATTTTCATGTGTATTGGGCTATCAGAAAAGATTTGTTGAAATATAGAGTCTTCCAATCGGGACTTTAGAACTTACAATTAATAGAGGCCATCTTGTTGAAGCTACATCTCTCAAATTAGTTTACGATATAGTTCAAACTACCTTCCAACAGCTCCCCTTCAATAACATGGTTAGGGAGCTAACTGATTTCGTTATTCAATAATCATTTCTGATTGTATAAGAATCACAATAACTATAATCTTAAATAATTCAGTTCTGAATTTTCAGGGATCAACAAAGTAGGTTCTAAGTTGTTTGGTATTTTATATCACCTTTGATATGATACTATTTTTCACAAAATTTCGTTAGAATTATTTTCAGGTTGTATAAATTGAGTTCTAAAACGAGTTTTTCATCAATTGCTTGACCAGAAGTTAGTCAGAAAACAAAGCAGTCAATTCACTTACAGATTGATATGCCCCCATGCCAAGCAGTCAGAAATGAAGAAATTTGTAACTCTGACATATTTTGGAAAAAGAACAGAGATAATTGCGGGTTTTTTCAGGAAGAACAATGTGGAAGTGGCATTCAGACCACATGCCAGGCTATCTAATTTCCTTTTCAATGCCAAAGATAGAGTGGACAAGATGGATAAATGGAACGGTATGCTGAACATGAAAGGTCCTTCAGACTAGGTAAAAATGATTCGACATTTTCGAACCAATGCAACCAATGGAATGCAACCACAAGTTTCCGAATCAAAAACGATACGGAAATTTTGCACTATGCAAGCAAAGGTTGGAAACTCAGTTATTTGGAATCCTTGGTAATTCATGAGCATGAAAAATGCGGGTGCAATCTATTAAATGATCAAATTGATGTAGTTTACTCACCGGTTTTCAAATTAGCGTACCCACGTTGTCCCAGGTAGAAATAATTCAGGTACCTCGGTGATTACCTAGAGTAGTACTATATAACGGGTAATGTAATCATTCTTTTACAGTTTAAGTGGTAAAAAACATAGAAAATTTTCATTTCTCATTTTTCAACACAAGTTTTAACTTCACTTTCTACTTTCTGCATTTTTTTTCACTAAGTTAAGCAGGCACGAAGGTCTCATCTTTCAGTTTGGTTGTAGAATTAGCTATTTTGAAGACAAACTTTCTGACAATCTTAGACATTATCATGTAACCAATGATATATGGTAGGGGTACACGACTCAACAAATCCAGTTTTATAATGCTAATCTCATCTTTCATCAGATTTCAATGGATGAAAAATAAAGGTTTATAGGTGGTAATGTAGCTTTTAGTAACATCAGTTGCTAGAAATCCTCTTTGAAGATGCCGTGTAAACGTGGTCACTGTTTCTAAAAGTTTTGTCGACACAAGTGGAGCCGAACAATGACCCTGAAAATTTCCACCATTTGTGTCAACAAAACTTTGAAGGCACCAACAAGAAAAGACAAAATGATAGTTTCAGTTATATCTCTTTAATATCTCACCATTGTCAGAAAGATATACAGATGTATCTTTGATATCCTTATGAACAACCTTATTTCTGTGTAGATAATCCAATGCGGTAAGGACTCCTCGTGCTATATACTTTAGAAAATTTACCTCACCTTTACTGTCTCGGCATAAAAATAGAGACGAAAAATTTGAACCTAAGAAAGTGAAACAAATTATTAAAAAAAATTGCTCTCAATTTAAATACATTACCAGAAACAAATTCCTCTAACAAATACACAGTGACACTATTTTTGGAAATTTGATGTTTAATACCGTAGTAATGTGTCAAATTCGGGTGCTTCAGTGTTGTTAAATAATTCAATTCCTGCTCAATACTATTTATTTGTTTCTTCACTTGTTGAATATCCTTTATATTCTGGAAAATCCATGCACTTACAAATAGCACTTGACCCGACTCCATATCTATTCCTTGAAATTTGCAGTGATCAGGTGAGTGTTCTGAAATGAAATTAATTATTAAATTGAATATGTATTTTTTCAAAGATAATTTTACTCATGCAGCATCCTCTTTGTACGCTTCGAGTAGAAAACTTGATAAGTTCAGTTTTTTTATGTTGGCACAAAAAATCATTATCCTTAGAACTCTCTTTACTTTTCCTAAAACGAAGGAAATAATTAGGAGTTGATAATTGGAAAGCTAAATCAATCACAAGGGAATCAAAGACAAATGATGTACATATTGACAAATATCCCTTTCCCACACCGATTTTTTTCTATGAACTTTTAAAAGGCCACATAAAAGAGAAATTCTGACGATGAGAACTAGATCAAATAAGATATCAATAGAATGAATGACCAGGGTTCTATTTGGGTTGGAAAAAATGACAAATCTTTGAATTCACAATCTTTCTTCCAAATTCTATATAACATGAAAGAAAATATGGATAACACATCTTAAAGATACCAAAATTTTTTTAAACATATTCCAAAAAATTCACCATATTCAAGTGTTTCATGACACAGGAAAGGTATTGGAACGAACAGAAACGCTAAATAATGAAGATATCATCAGCGAGAATGCGTACAAAACAGAAATGCTAATTTATCATAAAGCGACGTCACCGAACTCAATGACATCAAAGCCAACATAACCCACGTCATCGGTCAAATTCAGCTTGATTTATGCGCAGAGTCATGGAAAATTGGACGTTTCGGATGCGCTCCACCCAGAAAAGTTTAGGTGAAAACTTCTTATCTTTGCATCTCATGTGAACCTACAACTTTGTAGGAACGTGTGGCAGATACTCGACAAAGAAACAACAGCTATCCCAGCTAATACCGTGCAAAAAGCTGAAGTAAAACCATCAGGTACCTTTTTCAGCAGTTCGGACTTCCATTGTCTAAAAATTTGTAAAATGATTTGAAATCCCTGAAATAAACAATATAATTGAAATTTAAAAGAATAGCTAAAATGGCAAATATATTAAGCAAAAAACTTGAAAAGAATTCACAGTGAAATAAAATACATATAATAAATATCTTTGGCTGATTTTAAACTATTCTTTATTGTTCTTGTGAGCTCGAAAATGGTTCTAACACCATGTTTTCCCAAGAAAAAGTTCTATCACCTGTTTACTCCAGTGCCACCGTGGAGTGTTTTTGTAGAGGTCGTGAGCCTGGGTTGATTTTGGCCTCGTTGTATCCATTATCCTGGGACGCATTTTTCAGACACATTTTTTCTTGTAGCTCTTTTGGTTCATAGATACGTTTTATCCTCCCTACCAGAGTCTTAGTAACTTTTTTTTCTGTCGCGGATAATGATTGGAGTACTTGTTCAACTAACGGGCCATATGGGTCGATTTTCTGTATACTGCATGCCTTAGTTTGCCAGTCTCCCATATATCCACTAATACATCCAGAAAAGCGATTATTCCTTCCTATTCTTTCTCCAATGTGAACTGAATTTTTGCTTTCTCAGAATTCAAATATCCCAGCATTTTAGCCAATTTTTTTCCCCTTGACCCCAAACCACCAAGGTATCATCAACATACCGTAGCCAGAAGGGGAGCTGTACCAGCGAATGTTTTAGATTTCGTCGTTCGAATTGCTCCATGTGAAAGTTAGCAACTACTGAACTCAGTGGACAGACCATTACAACTCCTTCTTTTTGCTCATAGAATTTTCCATTTCACTGGAAGTATGTTGATTTTGAACAATTTTTAAATACGCGGCGGTATGAATAGAGGTACGACATCAAAACTCACCAACACGTCATGAGAATTCACTTTCGAATTACTAATCTTTCCAATGAACTAAGCTGAGTCGAAGACAACTGAATTTGTTTCAAAAATGGAAATTTTAAACACATACCCTAACCACACACTAAGTGCTGAGAGGTCAAAAACAATAATGCAAGTAATCCATTGCTATTCTACCAATTGAAATGAACAACTGATTTTTTCTCAAGCACGCATATACAATGGTAAAATATTTCAATACTTATGGTCATAAATAAGTGCTTCAAGTACACTTCAAACAAATTCATGTCAAATCATATAAATAAAAATTGTTCAGTCCAGTCTCAAACTCCCTACACTGTAGGTTAATGAACTGACACCTATCAGAAAACAACCACTCCCCTGGCTAATACCACGAAGGGCGTTGGATTATATACGACAGGTGTCAGTGCAGGAATCTTCACTGAAGTATTTTCTACGAATATAATCCAACGCCCTTCGTGGTGTTAGCCAGGGGAGTAGTTGTTTTCTGATAGGTGTCAGTCCATTAACCCAGAGTGTAGGGAGTTTGAGACTGGCCTGAACAAATTGTTCTTTTATATGATTTGATTTATAGCCAGTCTTCAAGTATGCCCACTGACTATATGTTAAGAAATTCGTGTCATATTATATTCTAAGTCGGTTGTTAGAAAATGTCAGATATTTCGTGCCACTTCTGACACCAAATCCAGTTTAACATTATATTGTATCATTATGCACATTTCAGAGATTTCGTTTCGAGAATGAATTATTCAAACCTATTTCCTAGAGTTCGTAGGACGCGACTTTCCATAAACGTTTCATTCCGACAAATCTCGCAACTGCAACTGAAACTGTAAATCATGATAGTTGAATAGATAGAAGCGCCTCAACCCGCTACGTCACCCTAATATATTCCAATATGTAGAACAAAACCGGCATTCACTAACCTTATTCCTAGCATCCGACTGGGAAGATAGATACGAGGGGAGGTCTGAGAAAAGAGATGAATCTAGGGCAAGTAGTAGAGAAGTAATCGTAGAATAATCGTTATGAATGTATGAGGTTCAAAATGAACTAGATAGCAGTGACTTCATGGGTGTAACCTATTGGTTACCAACTGATTACTCTACTTATTCGGCCAGATATTTTTCTCTCAATACTTTATGTTGAAGGTGAACCAATTTTCTGCTACGTTATATGGCTGACATTAATGTTGATAGCTCTGGTGCTCCTCAGGTAGCTCAGAAATATATCGATATAGCGTATATAGAACACGGAGCTAATGACCACAGTAGTTGACCGAAGAAAAAATTGACCAAGGAACGAAAGGTTATTAATAGCTTTGAAGAAATGTTTGGAATATTATTCATAACATGAATTTCAATATTTTGATTATGTAGCAAATTATTTTTTACAGGTTGATGAAACGCAATCAAGTTTCCGAAATATCAGAAGATGCCTTCGCCAGTATAACTTCGCTGAAAGTTCTGTAAGTATCGTTTTTATTTTCTAGTACTAGTTGTTTTACCTGAATCTTTTAGCACTATCAAAACTCATGCTTTGTTTGTTGAAAATTTTGAGAACCGAGTTTATCCGCTTTTTAGGAATTGTCTATTGAATTTGCATTCCGGACAGGCCTAGAATTTGAAGAACTTTATTACTATAATGTGTTATTGCTGGTATACTTTCCATCCAATTTTAGACTCTGGTTTTATAATTTTTGGCAAACAGATCGTTCAGAACATACATCTTTCTGTAATTAATGTATTCAAGTAACACTTGTGGGATTTTTACTGAACAGTTCACGAAATCAAATCACAAGCTATACAATAGCTTTCTCAGGCGTTTTCATAGTGACTTAGTTCATCTACTCACTTAGTGACTGATAATTTTATCAGAGTTTAAAGTGAATGAAAGCTTAGGCAATATGAAAAATCTACCTACTTCATGACCTACTTCATTCAACCA
Source organism: Leptinotarsa lineolata (assembly GCA_015342045.1). Classification (NCBI taxonomy): domain Eukaryota; kingdom Metazoa; phylum Arthropoda; class Insecta; order Coleoptera; family Chrysomelidae; genus Leptinotarsa; species Leptinotarsa lineolata. The sequence goes on along the minus strand of WOGR01012710.1, from coordinate 594 downwards.
GAATGCAGGTGATAACTAATTGAACATTCAGACATTGTTGAATATATTTCTTCAAATGTACATATGATTTCCATTTCAGACAACAGATTCAACAGAGAGGATGAAATGAATTCCATTTGATCATTGAGTATTTTTTTCGACTTCTTGAATCTATCCATTCCCAGGCATACAAAAAAATGAGTTTCAGATCATTCTCTTCCAAATGCAATACGTCATAGTCGTGGTTGAACTCAAGAACCTTTGCCAAAAGAAAGTTTGCGAATGTGGAATTAGCAAGAGCCAAAAGTCAAATCATAATAATATACTCCTGATATATCCGACACTGAAGTTTTGTTTTCATTGTTTTTGATTATTATACTGAGATTATTATTTGTTCTGTTCTTTTTCAAAAAACGAGCCATGTTATCTGTGGGTTCGCCAAAGTATTTCAAAGTCCTATTCCGCGTATTATCGTTTCTTGAAGTGGGAAAGAACTGGTAAATGGCGTGTTTTCGTAATTTTTTCGTAATCATTGCTGACAGAAACTTTTTTGTTAAATGTTGCGCTTGTATAAACTGCTTAGTAAAAATCTCACATTAAAATGTGATTTGAATA
>WOGR01012709.1:0-10095 GCA_015342045.1 Leptinotarsa lineolata | reverse complement strand
GGGTTGCGGTGGAGGGTCGAATAGACCCACTCACTTCTGACCTAACCTAACCTAACTATTTACTTGGCATTTGTTTACGAAATTATTCATCTTGGTGTTGGTAGAATGTTTTTCGAGTTATGTGGATTTTCGAAGGTTCTTTTATTTCTTCGTAGGAATAATATTAAGCCCTCCGAGTTTTGGAAGTTAGTTTGACGTTCATTTCTACCAATATTTCACAATTTGCTTACAGGATTCCTGAGTTTTGCCCTACAGTACCAAAATTACTTTTTCTTATTGGCAATCAATTGATTGATTTTTAGGTGAGTGAGGTAAGAGTGTTGAAAAAATGTGAAAAGTGAAATGCATTTCCTTTAGGTTTTTTATCAATAGATGGAATACTGGCGAAAAACTTCCCAATTTTCTTTACATTTATTGTGAATTTTTGTCTATAGACCCTTTTAATCCTGAAGTAGTTTCCACTATGGTTATATTTCTAGCGGAAAATGATGAAAACTGATGTCACTGCAACAAGGTTTTTTACTAACAATGAGGAACGTAATAATTATGTTTTAAATTTGATTCTGAACTTCTCCTATTTATTTAAATCGAGAAAAAGTGATACTCGACATAATCTTCTCCATATCACTTGAAATTCCAGAATGAATATGATAACAGTGACCAAAATACACACATTGAAGGCTACCAAGATAAACAATGTACATGATCGCTAGATCGACATTAAGAGTATCATTCATTTTGAATCTCCTCTATCGCCAAATATAATATGTTTCAATCAATAATTTGGTCTAGTCATTTCAAATATATTCCATGAAAAATGGCTAGAACGTCACCATTCATTTCATATATTTAATAAACTAACAACGCGTTATTTATGAATTGCATTTTATAGATATAAATTTGAACGATTGAATTTTCAAAACAGGTGAACAAGCTGAAACAAATCCAAAACAAGCACTTTTTCCAAACACCAGAACTACAATTCTCTTCTCACGCCCGTTGAAGTGAAGATATCTTTACTTAATCCCCTGAAATCGCTAACTTAGTTGGCGAAACGCATGTCGAGAAGAGTATTGAAGTTCTGGTGTTCGGGAAAAGTGCTTGTTTTGGATTCATTCAACGCTAGAGATTCCTTTCAAAAATATCGGATAGAATGTACAAACCAATAAAGCAATGAAATCGATTAAATGCGGGACCAAAATGTAGAAATAGTTCTTTCTTTTCTATATTTCATAGAGTGGATCCGTTACGAATGACACAGTTCTGTCCCGGACAGGGACAATTTAATGATTCAGACATATATAAATAATAATAACAGCATATTTATATTAGTCAGCGAGAGGTAAATGATAATTACTGAAATATTATCACTATTTTAATGTAAAGTAAAAGTAGCATAGAAGGTATATTAATATTTGAATGAGTTGAAATATTAGATGCAAGAGAGAGAGAGAGAGAGAGAGATATGCAAAAGAGAAGTTCGTCAGTACAGACAGGGCAATGTATTCTTGATACTGATATGCTCAAACGACAGACGAAAATTACACAACTGTGGCGCCCAGAAAAATATAGTTCCTAATATTATTCAGTTGCAGATATCCAATTTTGTTAGATTATATCGTTGTGCTGGTTCCATCTGTAGTTGGAGCATCTTATGGGTCAAGTTATATTGCATAAACTACAGTTACACAGTTACAGTTGCTCAGAAGTCACTGAATGAAGTCAACGACGATGCAGAATTGCTGAAACGTGTTACAACAGGTGAAGATATATGGGTTTACGGAGATGACGTCGAAACAAGGACTCAATGGTACCAGTGGAGGCATTTTGGGTCACCAAGGCCGAAAAAGGTTCGACAGATGCAGTCCAACGTGAAAATTATGCTTACTGTGTTCTTCAATTTTAATACGCCCGGATTTGTGGACAAAAAATTCATGCCTTTTACATCAGCCTCCGTATTGGCCAGTCATGGCTCCATGTGATTTTTTCCTAATTCCAAAAACCTCAAAATGCTGTGAGTTTGAGAAGTATTTCGAGGAATGGAAGACCTATACGGACACCAATGAGTGTTGGCTGGTGTAAACTATTTTTTACCGCGAAGAGTTCAAATTTTTGTTTTGAAAAACGTTTTTCCTAGGAGTTTGAGATTTATCAGATCTGCACTCAAATCTGAACTAAAAATACATATTCAACCACGTCTTGAAAATTCATGAAATGCATTTCACATCACGTTTTGTCCATACTTTATAATAAAATGGTACACGCCCAAATATTGACATTATAACAATACTTCTCATGTTCAACAATTTTCCAACAATAAAATGAACGAATAATATATAACGGCACCAAACAGTAATATAATTTGGTTGTAATGATTTAAAATCATATATTTCCATTCTGATTATTTCACCGACTATGTAGGTGTTGAAACAATGGATTCATAACATTATTTCATGAATAAATTATAATACGGTATAATTTCAATGAACAGGATAATTTTTTCACATGACGTAACTATTCATGAAATGAAATTCACGGTAATATTCGCCAATAAGGATAGAAAATTCACAACCAGTAGAAAACTGCAGAATATTTTGTTCATTTTTCACATTAACGTTTACATGAAATAATGTTATCATATATGGCTTCGAAATGAACATAGTCATAGTCAGTCAATGCCCAATAATCTTATCACAAAAGTTTCATTCATATCATCAACAGCTGGGCTAAAAAAAAACTATAAACTTCAAGAGCTGACTGTATTTAACCTCTTGGCAATAGGCAATAACTCCATTTCAAAAATTTTTTGATGATAACTTTTTACAAGAAGTGAGGAAATTAAAGAAATTCCTCAATAATTCTATCCAGGTAAGTTGATTAACATTTTGAAATAATCTTTTTTAAAGAAAAAATCAAATAATAGTCAGAGATAACAGATATAAATATCACTTATACCTGTTTCTAATCCCAACCCAGAAATAAAAAAGAACACAAGGAGTATCAAAATATTCAGAACTAGATAACTAATTCAATAGCAAATTAATAAATGACATTAATGAGTGCCACAAATAAAAGTCGATTTGAAGATTGAGAAATGTAGCTCGTACTCTTGGGGTACACTATTGTAAGTTTACTTAAGATGTAGGACACACTATTGGAAGTAGTATTTGGTAAATATGCCAAGATATGTTGATGCAGGTTTTAAGAATTCCACATGGTTTACAAAAAACTTTCATTTTTGAAAAGAAAAAAAGTTTGCAAGTTGAATAAATACTTTTGTTGTGAAATAACATAATATCAATCTAGATCCAAAATGGTGGGCCGCCTAAGATGAATGACTAGTTTTTCATACTTCCCATGATTTTAAAATCTAATGTAATAGTTTGCTGAAAGGAAAATGGAAAATAAAGTGACGTCACTCTGAATCCAATGCGGCAAACTTCCAATTTTGTTGTTGTTGTTGATGTTCTAAAATTGTTAGTTCCGTTAACCAGCTGACGAACGTCAACCGTGCGAGCAATGGATTAACGAGACCTTACCTTTTAACGTGCGATTACCCAGCATATGGTTGATTATATTTTAATGCATCCTCATGATTTAGGTATTTTAAATGAGAGAGTTCCAGGTAAAAAATTTCAAAATGAAAAATAAGACCAAATCAATTTTGAAGAACATTGGCTCGGCGAAGGTAGGAATGGTCTGCTGGGGCCCGACCATGCAAAAATGCGACGACCAAAAATAAAAATAAACTAATAAAAATAAAATAAAAAATTTTTGAATACAAGCTCATATCCACAAAAACATCAATTCATTGCATACAGTATGTAAAAGCCAAATAAAATAAATTCATTATTTTGGTTACTGCACATATTTTTTAAAAATCCCGAAACACGTCGAATTTAAATCATAATGTGACATACTTCAACGGAAAAATGCTACCCCTACCTTCAACCCCCGTCGAATGACAGGTACAAACCCCAATTTTTTAAATGGGAAGCATAGGCTTGTGATATATCGTTTGAAAGGTCTCTTCATTCTCTATTCAAAAATATTACAAGTGTATTGCAACAATTAAGATAAAATAAATTTAAATCATGTGGTTACCGGAATTAGATAAAATACACTTAAAATTTATTGCAATATACTCGAAACTCATTCCATGTTGAGTTATAGATGATAAGAAAGTAAGCAAAAACCATATCAATGTTCTTTATAGATCGTATACTTATGATTCATGAGAAATTTCCTAATTTACCGCCCATATCTCAAGGAACAATAAGAAAAATAGAGAAGCAGTTTGGCGAGTTTGGCCGTGTGGGGCAGGTAAAAAAGCAGCTGCCAATGCAATGAGCGATGAACTCAAATTAGATGTAATGCTTGAGGCATTCACTATATTCAATGTCAGCCATACATCGATAGTACACATATTAAAAGAAAATGAAATGCATCTCTATACTCAGTAACACGATTGTGATAAAAAACTTATTTTTGTGAGCAAATCATGGATATGTTGGATAACAATATCATTCCATTAGAAGACATTATGTAGCGGCAGTATTGTTGACCAGTAGCGGCAATTTTGCCGCTACTGGTCAATGGAAAATCCTCACTCGATGAGAGAAGAATGCACTCAATCCCCTCAAAAGGTTGATGTTTGGGTATGGATTGTAGGAAACCATATCATTGGTCCCTTTTTCATTGAGGGCAACTTGAATGGCGATAATTATTCGGCATTTAATGAAAATGATTTCATTCCAAGTTTAGCAAATTTATTTCCTGATCCAGGAAACCCTCAACTTCCAGTGAATACGATATGGTTTCAGCAGGATGTAGCACTACCAAGTTAATGTCCGGCAATACCTTGATACAACATTTCCAAATCGGTGGATAGGGAGGCGAGGATCGATTGAATGGCCAGCGCGATCACCTGATATTTCATCATTAGATTTCTTTTTATGGGGATATGTAAAGAGCAATGTGTACAAGACTAAACCTTCAGATTTGAATGACTTAAAAGAACGAATAACGCTTGCAATTAGGTCGGTCACGCCTGATATGTTAAATAATGTGAGAAGACAGTTTTATTTGAGATAAGGATGTTGCCAAGACGTTATCTGTGAACATTTTGAACATCTACTTCGTTAACATCCATAGTTCTTTTTTGTGTTCTACATTTTATTACGTTTTGCATTGCATCTTAGTTTTACGGTGTATTTCATCGAATTTCGATAACCACATGATTTTAATTTATTTTATCTTGATTGTTGCAATACAAATTGAAAGCGATAACATTTTTTAATAGAGAATGAAGAGACCTTTACCTGTCATTCGAAGGGTGTTAAACGTAGAGGTGGCACTTTCATGTTGAAGAATGTCAAATTATAATTTACATTTGACGTGTTTCGGGATTATTTTTAAGTATGTATAGTAACCGAAATAATGAATTTATTCCATATGGCTTTTACACACTGTATAGCAGTGTGATTGTGATTGGGGTAGATTATTATCTACCACTGGAGATAAGAAAAATTAAAAGTTCGAAAATCTTTAAAAAAAGCATTGAAAACTTTACTGCATTGCTGACTTTTTTAATGAAACATTTCAAATTGAATACATTTGTTAATGTAATTACCCTGGTCTATATAGCATTTGATATGATGTACCTTCATTCAGTATTTTTGGACTATTTTATGTCTTGCTATATGTCTCGCTATATGTCTCGTTTTAAATTATTTAGGTTTATCTTCTGACTGATACGTATTTTGTTATGTGTCTATATTTTAAAGTACTAACATAAGAAACGCTTTGTCGATGAGAATTTTTGTTCTTCAGACAATTAAGAATATTTCTCTCTCTCCCTTTCATGACTATATAATATAAGCTTACCTGATACGGAGGCAAAACGTCGGTGGTACTGCTGTCAGGCATGACAACACTTGGATCGGAACTTGCTTTGGCTAACCTTCCACCATTTCCCCCATTTCCATTGAGTGTCGGAGAAGTAGGGGGCCCAGGGCTATGCTCCAAATCACTTTCTGGCGAGCTGGCGTAAGACAATCTCAAAGATGACATTGGGAAAAGGAAATCGTCTGATAATGATTCTTCAGGCTGTAATGAATACTCAGTTGACGTGATGATGCAGACGACACAGGACATATAGTATAGTTAGTATAAGGGTTAGCAGTACCTAATTAGAAATACTATTATTAAAATAGCATAGGTAGTAACATGTATTTTAATTATGGAATTTGCGTGCCATATTAATAGGAAATACATTCGAGAAGGATCTCTAAGATATTCAAACTATACCAAGCGGCAAACAACAAATTAACTTCTTCCTGTCCGTGAATCAGCCCTAACAAAAAGTTCATTACTTTATGACCGCAGAAAGCTAACAATCACATTCCTTTGGAATTTAGGAATATTACTTCTTCTACTCGCAAAACATTTACGAAACCTGTCAAAAAGTCTCTTCAGAAGAAAGCGTACTATATCCACCTAGAATTTCACAATTAAGCTCTGGTAATATATTTTGTATTTTGACTATATAAATGCATTTTTATATGTATATGAATATTAAATAATTAACTCATTGTAAGTGTATGGTTGTCAGAACAATAATACTTAATATATTAATATTAATCCCACAATGCTATAGCGTGTACACTATTTTTCGTTACTCCATGTTTAGCTAACAGTGGATGGTTTTCCCTTTCGAGAGCATGAAACGTATAATTGTCCATGTGAAAAACATGGTGTGCTGAAATCCAAACCACAAAAGAACATTGGCCTTGGGACTTATTGATAGTCGTTGAAAATGCCAATCTAATTGGAAATTGCACACGTTTAAAATGAATTGGCACATCTATAGGTATAATAGGGATTCGTGGTATCAATATATTTTTACCTCGGCCATTTAAAATGCTGTCTTCGACAACGTTTTTAATTAATTTTTTATAATGACTAATTGCGTGCCGTTGCACAGCCGTAGTGGATTCAAATTACGGAGCTATCCAACCTTCAGTTGTGAATTATGCGGTGGCATGCCTAGCAAATCCAAAAACTGTTGGATGATTCACAGCTTCGGTGGCAATGTAAACTGTATCTACACTCGATGGATAAACAATAATAGTGGCCGAAAACTGTGTAGGGAGTGAGAGAAGGCCTATTGTGTGGGAGAGACGGGATACTGGCTACGTTCTCATCCCTACTCCCAGTATAAACCATTGTGGTTTCTTGGGAATCAATAAATGTTCATAACCAACTGCCATCTGCGATACGGTGTTCTTGTTTGTTGTTTTTCTTCGGCAACAATTTACAGTACAGGAAGCGACTTTTTCTGTGTTACTGCATACTATTGCATATACACTCACCTGCACAATTAACCGCCCAGCTATATCATAGCTCTGTATGTTTTATGTTTACTATGGCTTATCAATTGTTTTGTTTTTGTGAATTAGGTGCTCTAGCAATAAAGTAAGCACTCATACCCTTATTTCGCCTTCTAAATTTGTGTCATCGACGGGTTTTTGGAATTTAGTCGTTGTTTGACATTGTTGCAGTTGTGTTATCATTTCCTGTTCTGTTTTGCTATAGGGTGCAAATATTGTTTAATTTGAGTTCCCTTATTGTTTGTGACTGTAAAAAATGCCATTCGACGCAACTGATGTAGCCAGGGCAGTGGCTTTGGCTGATGCTGGGTACAGCCGACGTCGCATAGCTCGCTGTACCTCGAACTACAGTACGGGATGCGATCAGAGGATTTCGGAAGACAGGTCCATACACCCGCAGGTCAGGTCAAGGCCGACATCGATGCACTTCTACTCGAGATGACCGCTTCGTCGTCAACAACGTGTTGAGAAATCGCTGCAGCACCACTACTGAAGTGCGTACAAGTCTTTTTGATGTGAGAAATGTCCGTGTAAGTGGGCGTACCGTTAGTAGAAGACTGGCAGAAAGATGTCTGAGGGCTTTTCGTCCAGCTCGTGCCCCACAACACAGTAGAGCTAGACTTGCTTTTGCACGAGAAAATGCTGACTGGACAGTGGAGAAATGGAAGGATGTATTGTTCTCAGACGACAGCAGAGTAGCCTTAAGAGGTCTAGATGGACGTTAGCGTGTCCACAGGCGTCAAAATGAAACGTTTACTCTGTGCGCTATAACAGAAACAGTGGGCTAGCAGAGAGGTTCCTTAATGGTTTGGGGAGGTATCTCTTACGAGGCTTGTACTGATCTTATCGTGTTTGATAGTGGCAATGTGAATGCTCAAAGATACGTGGAAGAGGTTCTCCAAGACCACGTCATACCTTTTGCACCGTTCATTGATGACAACTTTCGATTAATGAATGACAATGCACGGTGCCACATCGCAAGATCCGTCACCGAGTACCTTAATGATGTGTCTTCGGTGATGAATAAATTTGATTTGATTAAATATACACTGAGACATTACAGGTCAAAAAAGACTCATGAAAACGGACAAAACTTCTGAAACAACTACTAAATGAGAGGTGAATGTTTGTTTGGGTCGTTTGGAAACAAATTAGCTACAATTAATATTAATTATTAGTTTCGATCAACTATTCTAACAAAATTTTCATTTATACTTGTCCAGAAGGATAAATTGTTAGGGTTCTGACGATTATACCTCCCCAAAAACTTCCTCCTGAATAGTCAGGTATCTGAGATCAATCTTGCTGGTATTTACGTTAATTCCACTCGTCTCAAAATTTTGATGAACATCGTAATAAATGGGTTCCCCCTGTTTTTGATCACCATTTCTAAGGGTATCGTTATTATTATCGTCAAATGCATGCTGCACATAACTACCTTCTAAATACTTAGTTTCATCATGCACACCCAGGTTAGTGGAAGCACGACTGTTTTCAACAATATCAGCGGCAAAAACATCATAATTACACACACTACTTGCATTTGGATGATTTTCTGAAAAGATACTACTCTGACTCTGTACGGGCGTTAAGTAGGGATAATGCTGTTCGTATGATGTGTACGGGAACATGAAAGGGGAGGTGCGATGGATGAATTGGGGGGAACTGTACATGGAGAGAGCAGCTTTTCTTGTGCGACTTCTCGAAGGACGGTTTCTTTGAGGAAGAGAATTGGTCGATCTGGGCTGAAGGAAAATTGGTGGGAAATATATGTCGGAAAAGAAGTTGTATCCCTGCAAAAAAAGCAAAAACAAGAGTTGAAGCAGGCCACCACCACAATAGATATAAAATAACAGAATCATCCCATTATCAAGTGCTTGAATTTTTTCAAAGAAAAAAAAGAAGTGTATACAAATGTAAACAAAAAATATACATCATTTTATAAAATGACGTTTGAAGGATATAGCCCTTCAGTTGTCCAAACAAATAATTAAGAGTGCCACTATTGGACATTTACTACATAACCAAAATTGGATCAACATGATTAACGACTTTTATGGTATCAAACTCACCTTGCTCTCGGACATCCAAAGTGCTCCACTTTGCTGTTTATCTATTATTTCCCTGACTTTTCTATACCATGTGTCCGTGTTGTCATTTAAAGTTATCATGGCACTGAAAACATGGCTCCATACTTTGTCAAGTTTTTGGCACTGTTCCAGTAGTTTTTTGGAACTTTTATGGGCCGATCTGAAACAATATGATGTTGAAGAACAGATAATAAAAATAATATAATTTCATGATATTATCGTTATTGTTTATATTGAAAGGGGTATATTTTCAGGGCAGATTAGTTTTTGAAGTTATACTTTTTTTGGCGCGTCACTAAAAACCGACACGCTGAAGTTAGCTTCTTCTTCTTTAATTTATATGGCCGTTGCTTTCCAGTCGAGCGCATATGGCCAGAATCTTCCTGTCCATAGTGAAGAGAAGCTTCATTCGGGAGCGCAGTTGTCTTGCTCGAGGCAAAGCTGCCCCCAAAGTTTTCTCATTCACTTTTTCTTTCATAAAAAGATTGCATTATTTCACTAGGGGGCCGCCAGTCCTCTCAATATGACTTTCACGAATAACACATCTATTATCGCACTGACGACCTCGTCGACTCCATCGACATCCAGTCTAGTTACTGTCGTAGGGGGCCGCC
>WOGR01012708.1:0-10095 GCA_015342045.1 Leptinotarsa lineolata | reverse complement strand
CCGTTAACAAGTAGCGGCAATTTTGCCGATTAGCATGACAGTAGATCTCCCAAGCGGGTTTGATGACACAGGAAATTCAGCTAACAGCACCAAGGAAGAACGTAGACTTGGTTCGGTTAGCGGTGGCGTTATCGCTGATAACGAGAGTCGAGCTCGTTCGGAATAAGAGAACAATAATAATTAGGTATACAGGATGTTGTTTCAAAACACATGAAATACAGGGTGTGTGCAGCGTTGAAGAAGAAACCGTGAATAAAAAAACATGGCTGCCATGTTTTTTCTTTAACGCTACACGCATCTTGTGAACCCCCTTGGCAGCCATGTTTTTTTCTTCACGGTTTTTTCTTTAACGTTGCAGACACCCTGTATTTCATGTCTTTTAAAACAACATCCTGTATACCTGTCGAGCGAGCTCGACTCTCGTTATCAGCGATAACGCCACCGCTAACCAAATCAAGTCTACGTGTCATGAAACCCGCTTAGGTGATCTACTAATAACCGTTAAGAGAAAAAGTACACTCATCAGAAAACATAACGTTTTCTAATTGAATTATATTGTTATCCAACATATGCATTATTTGCTCACAAAAATGAGTTCTTCTATAAAAATCGTCTTTCATGAGCTCCTGAGTAGGTATCATTTTATAGCGATGCATTTTATTTTCTTTAAATTTGTTTACTATCGATGTATGGCTAACATTGAATGTAGTGGATGCCTGTCTACTCGATGCATGTGGGTTTTCCTCAAACTCAAGTATCACATCTAATTTGAGTTCATCACTTATTGCATTGTCAGCTTTTTTTATCTGCCCCACATGACCAAACTCGCGAAACTGCTCCTTCATTTTGCTTATTGTTCCTTGAGATATGAGCATATAGATTATAACGACAAGGAGTCACATCGTCTTCTGCATAATGGCTCATATCTGATCTACCTGGAGAAAATTTGATGGCAATATTCAATTTGCCTGTGATTTTTTTGGTGAGGAGTATCTTTCAAAATAAATTACTAAAATACGGGAAAATTTGTGGATTGATTGGGACTTTGTACATTTTCTTGTTTCCTCTTCAAGATTTTGATTGGATTGTTCGAAATGAAACGATTGTTGGAATTTTATTTTCGTTAAATACTACTTCAATAGCGATTTTTTAAAATTATTTTCAAATTAACTTTCGAATACTAACCTGTGGCTTTCATGACATGTTATTTAATAATTCCCTATTGAGTCATAGTACTGAGTCGTGAAACAGGTTTGTGTTCATCACAAAAATGACATTGGGTTACTCAAAAATAATAGCATAATATTCTTATCGAACATCCATGTCGAAGTTATGTTCATTATTGGATAAAAAGTTCTATCAGCAAAACAGTAACTCTTTCACTGCCTAATTTTTTTATTTTCATACTCACAAGTACCATGTCTGTTTTTCAATCCCATAGAAATGAGGGGCCTAGTAACGAATCCTGAGGTACCTACGTCATCTCAACAATTCAACTCAAATCGTAATTGATTGAAATCAGTGAAGTGGGCGTGTGTAAAAACTACCCATCGCCCTTACCGATAGCTTCCAGATGCAAATTTAGTAGTCGAACGTCAGGAAGAGTTATGTGCCCGGCTGCTGTTCAGCGTTCTTCTTTATCGGCCGAGGATTTGGGGCTAGCGCTTAATTAGTGCCAACTGGAAAGTATATTAGCACCGCACCGGCGAGTTTCCCCCCTTTCTTTTTTTACTTTCTTCGCATTCGCTTACCAAATTAAAATTTTCCCGAGGGATATTTTTTTCGCGGGGGCTGGATGAGTAATAATAATGCGGTGTTGCTGTTTTGAGCAGAGCGTTCGAATGAAATTCAATTAGGTTGACAGATATTACAAGACAGACAAAACATTAGTTCAGTTAGACAATATTTGTTAACTTTATTTGTTTCATTCAGATACTGAATTCATATTTTCATAAGATCTAGAGACGAATATACAGTTGAGAAATTCATGACGTTGGCTTGTAAATGACATTTCAAAAACGACTCTCACTCCAGCTGTCGGAAGATGCTTTGCAAATGTAGAATTGGTCTTATTTTTCAAGAAATTACTCCTAAGTTGATCTGTTCAAAAAACAAAAGGGGGAGGAGGACATTAAAGAACTGTACTGTATGTTAAAAATGAATATATTTTTTCTTAATTGAAGCAAAAACATATGAGAAAGTTTATTTTCATATATTTCTTTAGATAAAAAATCTCGAATACATCACAATTTCTACTCCATAATTATTCAGTATCATATTTTGAAACTTCAATATCAATTTCCTCTCTCCGGTTATATATTTCTACCTCTCAGATCTGTTATTTGCTAGACAAATTGAAATAAAGTGGATTCATTCACAGCGAAAGCAACATGCTCTCCATTTTCCTAGCGCATGTTACGTTTTACCATCTAATTAATTAAATGTTTACACTTGGGATGGATAAGTGAATAAAAATAAATTACGAGTCTGCATAAAACTTACATCAACTAAAAGCATTTACTCTCTCATACGAAACAAACTGGGTAATGAATATAGTGGTACATTGTTGGTACAATTGGAGTTAGTGGAATTGCTATTAACTTTGGAGTATGATGAAATTGTATGGAGAATAGTGCTTTATTTTGTGGGTACTGATTGTGGGTATTTGTCAAGAATCTGAAAAGTATAGGGTTTAAATTTGTGCAATTTGTGTACAATAACATTTTGTATAGTATACATATTAACTATGAGGTTTGTATTAATATCACCGGTGTGACTGATTATCAATTTTCTCACAAAACTGTTGTTTGATCGACGAAAACCCCCAAGAACTCACTGGACGATAAATCAGGCGAATACTGGCAACCCAAGCATTCATTTCATTTCTTTAGAGTGAATAGTTGACATTTTCAGGAAGCGTAGGAAAATTATTTCATCTCTTCATTTATATATTTGAGTATTCTATCGATGATTTGTTTCAACTGATACCAAACAATTTTTTGGAGACACCTTCCCACACCCTGATGCGCTTTACGTAATTCAAGTTGATATCATTATCTTCTGATGGCGATCATTTTGAAGATAAAAAATTAAAAAAGTCGATGTTCCGTTTAGAATGTTTTGAAATTCAGGTTCAGCCAAAAACCTTCACTAATTCAACCCTTTTCTTCCTCTGGGATGCATCCAGGACGTCAATTTTAAAGTTATTAGCAATAAAATCAATTTTTCCACACAATATTTTTTTTTGTAGATAACAGGCACTGAAAATCGTATCCATGCTGAAATTCAATGAAATATGTGCACTTTTGATGAATTGAGAAATATTTGAAGTTGACCTCATTTTGAATATCCAAGATCTCATTCAGCGATTGTCTATGGTCGTTTACCTTCAGTTCATGGGTCACTTCTATTTTGTGAGAGTGTAGACCCAAGTCAAGACACAAAATTCGGTAAGTTGTGGTCTGCAAAATGTTCAGCTCTTGTGAGCCACGCAAAGTCGGCTGCCTTGACCGCCGTAGCCTAACCTAAAAAGGCAACTGACGAGGATAGAGACCGTCGCTTCTAAGGCTTCGTCTGCGACCTCTGCTAGTGAAACTGAGTCTCTCCGAAAAAAAAATGGAACTAGCAAAGGACCAAAAAAAAGCGAAAAGCACCAAAATCGAAAACCGCGAAAGCGACCCCTGCATCGGCATCTTCTCCGAAAGCCTGCGTCTCTAAAAAAGAAAAAGTGAATTCTATTGACTTTTCTCGACGAAATCTCAAAATAACTCAATTAGATCTACTGCTGTGAGTGATTTGATGGAAAATAAAATACAAGAGCAGCAGCTAATTAAAATCATCGGTCATCGGTAGTGATTCAATAAATCCGTACCTAAAAATAGACCCTAAACATCATATAAATATTATAACTATAACTACTGAACCCAGTACCTCCAAAGTAAGTGCAGGAACGAAAATGCATATCGATGAAAGAAACGATCACGAAGTGGGCAATGAAGAAAATCAAACACCAATTGAATGCAGGAACTGTAATTTTTTGTTGATGGTGTTGTAGTCATAGTATTCATCGACTATCTTGAGAAGGAAAATACTATCAGCAGTAAATATCAAATAGCGTTGTTGGAGCGTTTGAAGGCCGAATTTGCGAATAAATGACCGCATATGACAAAGAAGAAAAATCGTTTCATCAAAACAACGCACAATGGCAAAACTACATGAATTGAACTTCAACTTCCTCCCACATCCACCGTACTCGACAGATTTGGCTCCCAGTAACTAGTGGTTGTTCGCAGACTTCACTAAAATGCTCACCGGTAAGAAATTCCGCTCGAATGAAGAGATTATTGCTGAAACTGAGACCTATTTTGGTGCAAAAAAAGTCGTTCCACAAAAGTGGAATTGAAATGTTAGAGGTGCGTTGAAATGATTGTGTGACTCTTGATGGAGATTGAGTTAATAAATAAAGCCACTTCGGAACAAAAAACGTGCGTTTTCTTTCTTAACTCCAGGACCTGTGTACAATCCAACAATTTTGAAAATTTTACTTTCAAGGAAAAGGTTCCGTACACATTGTGTCAATTTTAAAACTCACAATGGGCTATATCTTATGAACGAAAGCTTATATCGAAAATTGCTTGAAACCGTTCCTAGTGAAGGGAAACTAAAGTTACATGATAGAGAACTTACCCCCATCAACCCCCGAGGCCCCACCCACCAAAACTCAAAAAGTTAAAATTTCAAACCCCTACTTGTGATACATCATTGAAAAGACTATGCAATTTAAACTTTTTGAGTTTTTGTGGGTGGAGCCTCGGGGGTTGATGGGGGTGAATTCTCTTTCATGTCATTTCAGTTCCCCCTTATTATCCCAGAAATTGTTCCCAGCATTTTTTGATATCAGCTTTATTTCGTGATATATAGCCCATTGTAAGTTTTAAAATAGACACACTGTATAATACACTCAAGTTATTTCATAAATTTTGGACTTGCGCACATTTTAACCGACTAAACTTGGTGTATTCGGGATATAACCTGTGGAAATATTGATAATAATCGGTTAATTGAAACGATTTCATTTACCAAACCACTCAAATCCTGCTGGTGATATAGTTTGCTCTTTGAATAGCACGCTTGGGTTTAAAACGAATAAAATACTGTTAACCAACTAATAATTCACCTTCAAAATATATTTTTGACTTCGCTTTCATGAAAATTGATACAAATTCCAGATAACACGTTCTATTTGAATCAATTACTCAAGTTGAGTGTCATTTCACTGGAACGATATATTTTTTCTTTCTGCAATTGAATACAGAAACAGAACGTAGCTTAGAAGAAATTATAACATTAAAGCGATAGTATTCTACTAACCTTTATATTCAAGATGCTGTGTACAGCCTCTTCCACTCTGGCAAAGTTTCCTTTTCCCAAAGTCGTACCAGTGAAGCGATAATTTCCAACTGCGCTAACTCTCCTTTTACTGCCAGGTACAGACATCGCACTATTTCACACAAACATGCAGCACTTTTGGTGCGATCCACTATAAGTTCAAACACTGGAATATGATACACACAAAGACATGACGACGCGTATATTTATCGAAAACTGAAAAAAAAAATAATGAACTGACCGTCGCGCTCAAAACTGACAGTGCAGGAAGTGTTTCGCTGTCAACTAACTGTCATGGTGACAGATTGGTCGTCAAACTGCATGTTATATAGTTGAGTGACAACTTCTGGTTCTAGAGATACGCAAAAAATGAAATAAAATGAATATTCTAGTGGAATAATACGAATAATTATTCAAACTGAATGGATCAATATTCTTAGTAGACCGATAGTCTGAAATTTGATAGGAATAAATAAATAGATGTATTCACTTATTTGGCAAATGAACACGTAATTGAAACAAATCAAATAATTGAAATCAATACAAAATGTCTTATGATTTAGGCAAGTATATTTCAATTGAATCAAATCCAAGTGACGAGTGGAAGGTGAAAGAATATAAAAATGAAGGATATGTATCCAGAAGGACCAACTTTGCCAGTACAGCGATAAGCGACATCTCTGAAGGGCAAATGAAGTCGAGCATACATCGGGTCAAAAATCACATTACTAAGAATATCCAGCCGTTCCTCACGCTGCCACTCAACACTGAGTAGTTGAGACTGTCAGGAAAGCGCTTGAGGTACTTGTCTCCAAAAACAGGTACTGATTTAGTCAAGAAATGAATCGTTATTCACATATTGCGTATGAAGTTTTTACGAATACAGTCAAGATGGTTGCACGAAGATTATCAAGAATTTGGAGTTTGAATATGACTGGTAAATTGATTTGATGCTGGTATCGTCGAAAACTTGATCTCCAGAAGAGACGCGGTCGTGTACAGGATTTATGTGATGATTGTTGGACCAAAGGAGCAATTGCCTGTGGGCCAAAGGCCTCATATAAAAAAACACAGGCGAAGCTCTCTGGCTCATAGAGACAGCATTGTCTTGCTATTTGTGGTGCCGTCAGTACCACACCGTCAGTGGCCATCGAGATCCTTCTAGATCTACCTACTCTTCACATTTTTCTGGAGAGAAAGTTTAGATGGATTGCATATAGACTCCTGCACATCGCCAATTGTACAAATCAAACTAATGCACAGTACAATAAACTGCTGGTTGAAACTATGCCATTATAGCTTCAACTGACAACTACTAACAACCTTCTACATTACTGTTCCCGAGTAGAAAGGACTGGATCCTGCGAGAGAAGGAAATATTATAGGCAGATATTTGATGGTTCACAGATGGATCAAAAACACCTTCAGGTCCTGGTGCAGGTGTTTCTAGTCGCTGACCCAGGACATACCTAGTGACCTAAGCGACTGTATTTCAAGCGGAAATCTATGCTACTGAATTGTGTGTAGAGGTTCACAAATCATTGAAAATATTCTCGGACAGTCAAGCGGCATTGTAAGCTCTTGGAGCCACGTCTAAATTGATAGCAAATTGCTAAAAACGACTCTCCCCAATAGGAATATTAAACAAATTGTCTCTGGTCTAGATTCCTGGCCACATTAGCGTGGAAGACAATGAGCCTGCTGACTCCTTTGCAAAAGAGGGTGCTGCAAGCAGCTTTATCGAACCAGAACTTGTCATTGGCATAGCTTTAGACTTTGCCAAATCAACATTCAATACCTGGATGGCAAGAAGATTTATGGACTTCTGGCAAAATCTTTCCGGATTGGCTATAAAGCGTTCATTCACCCTTCAAAGCTTGAAACCAAACAATTGTTAGACTACAGTAAGGATGAACTACGAAGTCTAACAGGCTTTATCAAAGGTCACTGTCGTCTGAATCATCATATGCAGGGTCTCAGACTGTCGAAAGACAGTGTGTGTCGCCCCTGTTTGGAAAATGATGAAACAACAGAGCACATACTTTGTGCCTGCCCCGCTGCGGACCGAATTAAGTTTTCAGAGTTTGGCGAAGTGGTACTCTTACCTTATGACCTGAAAGATCACTCACCTCATGAACTAATCAGCTTCGTTGAGAAGCTGGTCGAGTTTGTATAGGTGTTAGCCACAATAAACCCTTGAGGGTTGCGGTGGATGGTCGAATAGACCCACTCACTACAACTATTGGTTGAGGCCTCAGAGAACGAGGGTTCTTCATTTGTTATTCTACAGGCACAGATATACGATTCGACCTAAATAACGCTTTCCTTGGGGAATGAGAGAACTCAAATTCTGAGATCGTACGGAATTCCTCTTTCGAGTTTTTATCGATTTCTGTTCCTTTTAGTGGATTTTTTATTCTTCCATTCTGTTGTAATGCAACTTCCATTTGATTTCATGATATGATCAAAATAATGAATTCAAACAATAACTTTCCGCTATGATTTGAAAAGAAAAACGTAAGTAGCACATATACACATTCATTTTTGGGACAGATAGGCTCGTAAAAATATCCCTTCTAACTTTTGTCTGTTTTGAAGTTTCATAGTTTTCAATTTTCGTTTCGATTTGTATGATGTACATAACATTATCCACTGTATAGTTATTTATTTTTCAATTGTTATTGTACTTGATACCTATGAAAATGAAAAACAGTAATAAGTAATAAAAAGCGTACGTTTGGACATTTACACTGTTTCTATTGGCCCTTATCTGAATTACAACTACAAAGTCTCATATAGCTAAAAAGTCGAGAACAATGTAATTGGTTTTTTCAGTTTTAAATAGGTAACTCTGATCATTCTGTTCCGCTTACTGGAATATAATATAGTTGAAGTTTGGTAAGATCAGAAAGATTGTTATTCAGGTAATAAAAACAGTACGTTTGAAGAGTTGTACCGTTTTTATTGGCCCTTATCTGAATTACAACTACAAAGTATCAAATAGCTAGAAAGTCGAGAACAATGTAATTATTTTTTTCATTTTCAAATAGGTAATTCTGTTAATTCTTCCGTTCCGCTTATTGAATTGGAATATGATATAGTTAGGGATTTGGTAAGATTAAAAAGATTGTTATTCAAGTAATGAAAACAGTAAGTTTGAAAAATTGCACTGTTTTTATTGGCCCTGATCTAAACTACAACTACAAAGTCTGAAATAGCTGAAAAGTAGTGAACAATGTAGTTAGTTTCTTCAATTCCGAATAGGTGATTCTAACAATACTGTTCCGCTAATGACAAATGAAGTTTTTGTATGGTACTCTAAGATGAAAAATTCAAAATGTTTTCAACAGTTATCGCATAGTTTTTTCGTTTCATTTCGTTTTTTCACCTTCATTTCATCTTGGAATGAATTATCGTCATTATCTCGTCTGCTTTATCGAAAATGATATTCTTTAGGCAGATAATACTAGAGGAGGTGCTTGAATGTTGAGGCTAAACCATCGAATGTCAATCGCAAGGACTAATAATTGCCGGCAAGTTAACGAAACAGCATTTTATGCATTTTCAAACAAGGTTAACTTCACTTATCTCGATAAATTGCAGTAATTACTAGCGGTAATTGTAGCATACAAGCGGTCTTACTGGCATTATGTACTGCAGTTTAGTTGATAAAGATAGTGTATCTAAAGTTTCGATTGAATTTCTGTGGAGAGTATGATTTATGGCATATAACTATGAGTGACAGAGGAAGAATTTCCGAATGTTTCAGCTCTATTAATAATTCCTATATCAATGATCAGAACGATAATAGATATTTTTTGTGATTTGATGGGATATATTTGTAGGAGAGATGAATTTTCGCGAGAGATTGGAAAATTCCCATAATTATTTTCATAGAGATGGAGAAGTGCCAAGCCAAAAACTTTCTTTCCCAAAGATATTTTTTTCATTTGTATCTTAGAAATATCAGATTATTCGCATAATATTTGTGTTATGAAGATATCATCAGCGCAGCAGGGACATGGAAAAAATACTAATTTCCAACATCAGACATTTTAATGAATCATTTATCTAACTTTAAGATGTTTGGTGATCTGTTTAATATTTTCAAATGCTATTATTTTCATTGGTTGGAAAAGGGATCAAAACTTTTTCGTTGATGACAATTTAGTTGTTTGTCAACGTTTCAGACTTTATTAAATTCATCATCAGGGGATAAACTAATGTTTGATCCCTGATGTGTAACTTTACTGATTATTTTCTATCAGTTGTTTTGTGAACGAGCTACTCAAAAAATCTATTTTCGATGTTTCGAAATGTTTTTTGTTGTCTGCTTTTCAAATCTTCTGAAACTTGAGAAACATATGAAATGGATTTATTGGAATACTATGCTCGGAACTCTTGCCAAGAAAATAAAAAATGACAAAAATCTCGAATCGAAAAGGTCATCCATTTTGAACACACCCGTTATTGAACCGATTGACTCAAGAAAAATAAAAACACAATACTACAGCTTAGAAATAACTTTCATTTAGTATATCGTGTAGAAATCTTGTGAATGATATCTGACTCAAATCTAAAACGAACGTTTGGAATACAAATTTAGTAGAAAAAAAGTGTTTTTTGTGTAATTCAGTGTTCATATAGAAGTATTTGTTTCGAAAGAATTTTTTCTTTCGTGTAATTCAATGTCTATATGGAAGTAGC
>WOGR01012707.1:0-10095 GCA_015342045.1 Leptinotarsa lineolata | reverse complement strand
GAGAGTCGTTTTTGGCAATTTGCTACCAATTTAGACGTTGCTCGGTAGGAGCCAAGAGCTTCCAACGCCGCTTGACTGTTCGAGAAAATTTTTATTGTCTTGTGTGTGAGGTTGGATTCTACCAATCTCTCCGCACACAATTCAATAGCAAAGATTTTCGCTTGAAATACAGTCGCATAGGTCCCTAGGCAGAATGCTGTGACTTCTAGTGTCAGCCAGCAGTCTATTGAACTCTGCATTAGATTGCTTTGTGCAATTAGCGATGTGCACAAGTCTGTATGCAGTTCATCTGGCCTCTCCCTCCAGAAAAATGTGGAGGCGAGGTAGTTCAAGAAGGATCTCCATGCCCGCTGACGGTGTAGAACTGATGGCACCGCAGATAGCCAGACAAGCCTTTCTCTATATGCCAGAGAGCTTCGCCTGACCGCTTTCTGTAATCCAAAACAGTTACTCCAATGGCAGCCCCCAAGCCTCATACCCATTCAAACGAAAAGACACGTAGAGGCACTCCACAGAAGCATTTCCTCTGCTTGCAAACGAGGGTGTGTTCTTGTCAGAAAGCAGGCCTGAAATGTTCAACCATGTTCAAACACTACGCTGGCAGTGAATGCGATAATTCTCCCTTCCCACCAACAACTCCTGAGGAAAACGAAAATAACTACAACAAACTCCTACAGCTTCTCGAATCTGATGACGAGGATGATCTCATCTCCTCCCCCTATTTCTCCAGAACAAGAAGAACCAGGTCCTTCTAAACGGCTGAGGCGAAAATGAACATTTCAAATCCATTTTTAGACATTTTGAAAGATTTTTCAACATTTTGCAACGTTTTTCAAACATTTTTTGAATGCCTTTCTTTATATTAATTTTGATCACTATTGATTTATTGAGAGGGTGGAAAAGTACTATTAGTATAATCGTAGTATATTAGTATAATTCTTGACAGTACATACATTTTTAATTACTTATGAACATGCAAATAATTTTTAACACCAAATTACACATTTTCAAAACATTTTTATTATTGCTGGCCTGAAAACCTCTTTCCACTATCATTAAGTTATTTTTACAGTGGTTTTTGATCCAGATGTTCCAAGGAGTAATTCGACGCAAAATCTAATGTAATATGATTCAAAAAATACTATTTTTTTCTGTAAAAGGCTTTCATAACGAGTTGTAAGCTAAAAACTGAGAAAAGTCTAAAAATATCGAGGTTTTTAGGTCCCCAAAAGTTGTCCCGATAAAAATCTAGTGACAATCACAGAAGCTCAAAAATTTTATAAACTATTTGTACATTTTTGAACTTCCCATTCAATGGTTTTTGAATAGATTCAATAGATTCATACCTATCAATTTCATCCATTTATGTTTCGAAAATAGAAATCACTTTGAAATATATCTTGCAATTTTCCGCCAAAATTTTCATAGGACGGTCGTATGAGAATCAGGCATCAGCAATATCCGCTGGCAGGTTGAAATCACGTTCCTTTTTTCATCGAATGACATATGTTTCATGTTCGATACTGACATGTGTGCTACCGTTCAGATAATTGAAGCATCTGTCTTCGTATCAAATCTCATAAAAGTCTCGTTCATGAAATTTATTACCACTTTTCATATGAAGTGGTTGAACCAGGACCGTAAACTGGTACGATATGCCAGAAAAAATAATGATTTGACAAAACTGCAGATATCTCAGGGAATTACTTGGTCTTAGGAATGGATTCTGCTGGGTTGGCTAAATAGTTTTAAGATTTATTTCGAAGAGGTTGATTCTTAGTGGAATGTTTTTCTTATGAATATTTTCTTCAAATCGATAAAATCGCGGACAAATTGAATGTTAGGCAATCAAAACAGAATTTTACAGCGATGAAATACTTTTTCCCAACGGCGATAGAACTAACAGCCATGAAATTGACATCTAGGTTTCATTATTTTTCAATCATACGTCTCACTGTCACTGTCCTAGTAAAATTAAATCAATGGAATCAAATATCTAAATAACAAGAATTCGCTTGTTCAATTTTAACATTATGATTATGACAGTGACTAGACTCCAATTTAACCGAACTCAATGGACATGAAAATAAAATAAAACTCACCAATACAAGAAACCGAAATGAAAAAGAATTGTCGTACAGGATAGGAAGAATTGGGTCCAAATACAACATCAGAACTTGCTTCAGATCCGGAAGCACCATCCGTAGCAGCCTCACAACCAGTCCACCAAACGCGGACTGTGATTTCAAGAATTGCATTTACCGGGTACCCTGTGACTACGGCAGTTCCTATATCAGTGAAAGAAAGAGGCCATTCATTGAAAGTCCGCATTGCCACACATAGCGAGAAAAATCAACGAATCGGGAATAGCAAAACATGTTTGGACTCATCAACATAACATCAAGTGGTCCCAAGCTGGAATCATCCACAGGAAGACAAACTGGTTTGAACGGAAGTTCAAAGAAGCTTCATATGTTGTTCAACGACGCATTCAGCCAAGCTAGCGTGGAGATACGCAGCGCCCTCTAGATATTACACGAAAATTAATATGAAAGTATGATTCCCCAAGTCAAAAAACCCCGGGTACCAAATTTCGTGCGAATAACTTATTTTTCGTGAAAGTTGTATTTAAAAAACAAAAAAATTCAATTTCAACACCCTGTATCTCCGAAACGAAGCATTTCCGGAAACAAGTCTATTCAAACTTTTTTTCTCAAAAGTATCTCAGGAATAAGTAACTTAAATATTTTAACTTATTTATGCTACACCCTGTATTTACATCTTTCATAACATTTCGTGAAAATTCGGAACAAAATTCAAAATCATGCATCAATGATTTTGGAAATCGAAATATTATGCTCAGAATTTCAAAACAGATCCATTCCTGATAGTCAAAAAATAGCAACTAAAAAAAAATAAATAAAACACAAGTGACAACTCAATTTTATTCATTATTAATCTTACTGACCGCTTTATCTTCCGAGAAAATCTTGCTGAATACAGTTCTGCATCGGCAATAAATCGGTATCCATTTTGTTGTTGTTACTTGTTGCAGCTTTTGATATATTCCATGCATGTAATATCACAAATGACATGGCCAAGATCTGAAACATGTCTGTTTTGTCACGTCTAGCAGGAAACTCATATTCCCATTATTTACTGAAATAACATTATGGAGAGCTCTTGCCCCTAATAGAATCGCTTTAATTACCAGCTCTAATAGAAGATAATCAGAACGGAATGACATTATGAAGGGACAATGGTGTTTTAGATGTTTGAATTAACATTGATATTGACAAACCAATGAAAATGTTGTTGATTCGATTTAACGTAATTAACAGAGAATTATTTGGTGAGAAATTCTGTGAAAAATGTCTGTGTCAACTTTCTTTTGATAAACTTCCCGATTACTTTTGCACATTTTTAAAAAAGATGTAGTTACCGCATCTTTAAAATCGATCATCAACATATAATAATTTTAACATATAGTAAGGGAGCATACTTGAAGACTGGCTGTAAATGGCTGATACCACGAAAGACGTTGGATTATATCCCTTCGTGGTATTAGCCAAGGGAGTAGTTGTTTTCTGATAGTTGTTTGTCCATTAACTTACAGTGTAGGTGATTTGAGACTGGCCTGAATGAAGTGTTCTTGTGGATAATTTGATTTACAGCCAGTTTTTAAGTATGCCCCCTTACTATATGTGAAGTTGATTCCTTATACGAGAAATTGGGCGATGCGGATATGCGGTTGGTGACCTCGTTCACGGGTGGCTGGGGCGATGACAAATATGTTGTATGTCGTTCGCTTCAGCGTAGTTGAGGAATGATACTCTGAAGGGAATTCTATTCTCAATTTTGATAAATCGTCAACTTCATGTTGATGATAGGCACTACCTGGCACGGACGAGTGGTCAAATAGCCTGAAACCGGTCAGCAAATGTGTTCTGATAATTGAAATCTATTCTGGCAGTTGTATCCCCAACAGCATATGGAGAAATTGGTTCTGTGAAGAATCCTGCACTGACAACTTTAGGATATAATCCAACGCCCTTCGTGGTATTAGCCGAAGGAGTAGTTGTTTTCCGACAGGTGTCAGTACAGGTTTAAAAGAAATTTCAAACAGCTTACATACAAAATTTTGAGATTAAGGTAACTTCAATGAAAAAATGAAGTACTGCTTTTTGCTGTTGATATATTGATGTAAAATCTACTGTTGAGCACATAAAACTTTTATGATCATACAAAGTTCGTATTTTTGTATTTTTATAGGTGACATTTGATCTTATTGTTTTTTCCGATGACGACAGACAACAATTTCCATTAAAAAGCTTACTTGCAACCTGGATTGTAGCCAACCCTTAAGCCACAAACATCTGATTTTAGTCACGTGCTTTGTTTTCGGGAATTGTAACGCTCCGCAAACTTTTCTCATCAATTTGCTTTCTCCTTCGATACTTTCCGTCAATTTTCTTGGCTTTCCAGAAATATCAAGTTTTAATTCAATGAAAAAGTCTGAAATTATTCTTGCTGGGGATTTTTTGTCATCAGGTACAATCGCTAACAATACTTTAATAAAACATTTTTAGCTTTTTCGGCGTGTTCTAGTTCTGTAAATTGAAAATATGAGACTGACAAAGATTCCATTGATATCAAATTTACGAGACCGTACCAAATAAGGTAATTGGATTTGTCGTGATTGAAAATCAGAACAATGTCAAACGTGAAATATGTTGTAGATATTTTCTTTGTGAAATCAAAGTCAAAAATTAAGAACTTCAAGCATCGATTTGAATATCAAATAGTTTTTCAGAGCTTCTTTGACACTGTTTCTTCTTTGCATGATATACACATCTTTGTAGAGAGTTGATTTTTTTGAAATTCATTCCTTCCTTCCTTTGGAAGATTCCCACATTTTTTTGTATCAAGATGGAATAATAAAAAGCCAAAAACTTTCTTTCCCAAAACTGTTAATGTTCCTCAATATAATTTGGAATTGAATCAAATACTGTGGGAGCCATTGCTTTATTTGAATTGTAGTGAATTTTGTATTACTAGAAGTTATAATTATAAAAATCATTTTTTGGCGAGTATTGATTTTGTGTTCTGAATCAACTGAAATAAAATTGCTGCTGGTTAGATTTATACTCTAAGGGTTTTCAAGTAGTATCTACACGATTTTCTGTAAGAAATACCTAAGAGAGGGCATATGATGCACTTTTGTGCTTTAAATACATCAGAAACATTTTTATCTATTATGGAATCGCACAGAATTAGTTTTATCGATGTTTGAATTCAATCGGTCGGCCCTGAAACAGTCTACCAAATGTGATAATACCTCATTACATTCCTCTGATCATCAAACTTTTTTGAAACTATGAGAGATGTATCATCTGCATATATGGTAAATGCAGATGGAATCGGTAGTTTATCTAGGTCATTGAGATGAATAACAAATAATATGGGGCCCAGTACAGAGCCTGGAGGAACTCCAATTGTGACCTGTTTCTTCAGAGAACTGGTCGACTTCTTGAGCTAGGAAAACTACATAGCCACTGGTGAGATATACCCCTGATCACACAATTGTGTATCTTTTTCAGTAATATAACTTGATCGACATAGTTGAATGCAATGCTGATATCACAGAAGATCCCAACAAGGCACTCCCCAGCATCGATAAAGTCTACTATCTTCTCTTAGTACCCGTAGCAATGACCTGCAGCATGGGTCAACTTCTTCTCTACAGGCCACTGTGCAATGTCCACTGTAAAAGTCCCCCTATAATTCGATAGTGCATAGATATTATAATGGTAATAGGCTGTATCATTTATGCAGAATCAGTCATGTATGAACCTTATAGTGGGAAGTCGATGGCATCATTCAATGTGCCTCTGAATCTTTCTGTAGGAGATAGTATCTTTTAATCTATGTGCAAAATTTGAGGAAACTCGTGAATCGATACAGATTTTGTGCATTTCTTCCTTTCTTTGCATTTCGATCACGTCAGTTTTTCGTCTCCCTCTACAGTTTCCTCACTTTTTTCTCTCAGAAGTGCTCAAGGAACTATGGTGGGCACACACAAGCGTCGAATAGAGTGGTTAACACATTTTCATTAAAGAGCCGAATACAAAAATTCTCTCCTTGGTTCATTGGTTTCGAGCAGCAAGATGTTTAGGAGTTTTGACAGATATTGATGAAAAATTGAACGAAAATGAAAGAGCGCAAGAGCATGGGTGTCGTTATTAAAGAATGAATGACTCTAAGATAATGGATTATTTTGTTGGTCATTTGAAGTCTACACTGAAACCTACGTACTATAGTAATTCCTTGGTAACCTTCGATCCTTTCTGGAATTTATCTCTTTCACCACCACAAATAACTAGTCATCTAAAATCAACACAATCTTTCCAATTCTTCTCGAGAGACTCTATATAGCACTCTAGATAGCACTTCAATCAAAAAACTCCTAAAAATGTATGTATCAATTCTGAATATATTGTGATGATATAGCAGATATTTGGCATTCCAGCTCTAACAAGCCTCAGGCCTGTTCAAACTGAATTATTATTGGCATTGATGAATTGGCAAACAATGTATCGAATGGTCATTAGGTTTCCAAATGCGATCCAGTACGCCTCATCAATAGGCAAATGAAGGTAACGTTGTTACGTGGTTGGATTGCTCTAAACTGAATACATAACAAATTGACATAACTAGTTGGTATTTTCGAAAATGTGTTTTAAATCTGGCAGCAATTCTGAATTATCAGTGACAAAGTACAATACAAAAAAATATTCTTGTAAGAACGGAGCAACTAATTTACTTTGTTAAAACCAGTGA
The DNA here is from genome assembly GCA_015342045.1 of Leptinotarsa lineolata. Lineage (NCBI taxonomy): Eukaryota > Metazoa > Arthropoda > Insecta > Coleoptera > Chrysomelidae > Leptinotarsa > Leptinotarsa lineolata. The sequence continues at coordinate 3,255 of WOGR01012707.1, read as the reverse complement.
TACGCCGGGTGAATAATAGAAAATTTCTGATACAAAAAAATGTGGGAATCTGCCAAAGGAAGGGAGGAACCAATAAATTTCAACAAAAATCAACTTTATACAAAAATGTGTGGGGGACAGTAACTGGCCCCATTTACTGTCTCCCTGTAACAGTAACTGTAAATCCTTAAGCTGAATAGAACATGCTCAACATTCTGAATGAAATCTATGCTGTAATTTTTTTTTGTAAATTGATCTGCTGTTATTTCACAAAAAAGAAACCAATTGATACATAATAATTAAGGCTGAAACCTATGAAACGATCACAGTTGTGTCAACAATAGAAGTGCTCCTACCGCTAATGTTAGCTTTCTTGCCATTATTTCTGTCTAAAATTCCCGAAAGGCTTGGAAATAACAGATCTCCGGAGAAAATCAATGTAATAGAGAAGCGCCATGGGAAAAGAAACTGTGCTCTCAAAGGATTTTGGAGAGAACTACGTTGCTCCTATTACTTTATTAGTTTGTAATGCAATTAGGTAAACAACTTTCATCCCTTCGATCTTTCACAAAGCACTTCGTCTTACAATTGCTGGTATCAGGCGATTGCGATGTTTATTCTTTGTTTTGTCGGATTATTGTGTTTTATTTGGTTTAACTATGTCGTGAAAAATTTTTCTGCTTGAAATTGCAATTAACTCTTCGTCAACGTGTCTTTCAGCTATGCGGGAGTGACCCAGCTGATGTTATCTTAACTGGTTTGAAATTAATCGAGTGAGATTATTTATGTATCTTTTTTTTTCAATGAATAATGGCGCACATAGGAGAAGTAGCGAGACGTGTTGGAAAATATCCCTTACACGATAGAAATGATGGAGCTGGAAAAGAAAGTGAACTCAGGTTTTGGATCCAAGATGATAAAAAACGGTAATTGAAAATCGTTAGTTCGTAAAAAAATAAAGGTTTGTATTGTCAAGAAAATAGCTCCATCCCATGACGCTCTTATATAAATTCTCAATAATTTTTTTTGTACTTAATTTACAGATTGACAAAGGATTTTCTATATGAGAAATGTGGGAATCTTCCAAAGAAAGGAAGAGAGGATTCAGGCTTCATGTGTGCAGTGTATCAATAATAAAATGAATAGATTTGAACTATTCGATATCCTTTTACCAAGAAGTGGGGACACTTCCATTTGATCAAGAGTTCAATGACACAATCTGCGCTTTCTGAAATTGAAGGGACTCATTTCAGAAAATCAAAGTGAAATTACCATAAAGATCTGCTGCTTGACCCCCAATGAGTAGGCGTCGAAATCATGAACCACGTCAATTTTTTCTTCAATAACGGTCTAATTGGATAACATTACCATACAAATTGATATGGCTCTTTTTCCCATAAAATTAGGTTATACATCACATCAGAGGATGATTGGAAAATGAACGTAGAAAAAGCAGAGCCAAAGAAAGTCAATCAGAAGATGAATGTGAAATGAAATTTTTTGCTTCCCAAAAATAATAATTTGACGTTGATGGAAACACGCCACCTGTTTGTGATGATTGAAAAATCGTTGAGAAATCCTCACTTCTTACGTAGCTGGAAAACTTTCAGACCGACAAGAGATAAAAATTCGCAATGAACTTATACAAGAGCTTCCGCAACATTTGGTAGACTTGAAAAACATTTCGTTCCTACGAGAAATATAATAAAAGTGTCGACACTTTCGTTGGTACATTTCAGAACTCAATTAAAAACTTCGCGAAACATCTACTTTCATTATTCATTTCTTGGAGAAGATCGTCTCCCGAATTATTGTGTTTATTCAACTTGTGCATACACGTTTTCGGAGAAAATCATTATTTCGTGGAAAATGTTCGTATTTACCCTGGAATTTGAGGGAAAATATCCTGAAAATTGGGAAAATTATGTTCATTGTCTGAACAGAGAGAAATCCCAACCACAAGATCGAAATACAAGTTGATAAAGTAACTATTTAAATTATTCCAAGTCATCCTGAACATCTATCTTCAGTTACAGTTTCAGTATGTGAACAATCCCAGTAGTCAATCATTGATTTATTCAGGAGTTTAGAATAATCCACTTTGTCGAAGGCAAGTCTGTATATTGTATCAACATGTAATTGATTTTTCACTGCCTCATTCACAAATCTAGTAAACACTGCTGGATTTTTTATGGTGGAGAGTTTATTCACCAAGCCGTGTTGGTATTTTACAAAGTATTCCAACAAAGACTTCTGAACTTTGACAATTGATAACCGCCATTTTGTTGAAGCTTCATCTGTCAAATTAGTTGTCACTCCCCTAAGGGTTCTTACCTTGTCGTACTAGGAGGGCTTGCGTACTGTGATGAAGTTGCGGGCTATGTCGGTGGCAGCTTAGCTGCTGGTAAGGTCTCCAATGCCAAACAGGCTGTACCAGAGCAGTCAGACAAAGTAGGACCCAGGCTTAATCCAAGATGTTACGCTACCCTCTCAGAGTAAACAACCTTGCAACCATGCAGGGGGTACCATGGATATGGGCAATCCTTTCCCCCATACTCGTGGGACTTGAAAAATGTTGAAACTTCAGAGGAGGAATCTTCGAGCGACTCCTCGCAAAGTAAGATTATCCTGGAGGTGCAAACTGACCAGGAAAATCAGAGTCAAACAGTGGGTGACGGCAGTCCCGCCGGAAGCCTAACTGCTGGATTGGCGACAGTCGAACTGCAGAAGAAAAAACTATCAGGAGCGCAAAGGCGCAAACTGATGAAAGCAAAGAACATTGCTGCGGAAACGTGCACTGAATAGCTTCGCAAAAAGGACCGCAGCAAGAAATCACAGGTAGCTTTTGAGATTAGGGCCAAAAATAGACCTAGAGAGGATATGAATACTCCCCCACAGAAGTTACTGGAGAAACCCAGGCCCTCAAAAGAAACTGGGACCTATAGTGAGGCTGCTAAGGACCTGAAGGTGGCGGTCACTGACAGGCGCCACCCTGACGTCACCCTGAGTCAGGGACAAGCAGAACTGATTCAGAAGGGACTAGTCCATGAACTGGACAATACTACTTCTGGTAGCCTCAAAAACCTACAATTCAAGAAAACCTCATTCGGCGCAGGTGTCCTATAGATAACCTGTGCGAATTAGGAGACAAAAGGATGACTCAGGGGATGAGTAGGAAACTTGGGTAATCTTTGGGAGGGGGCGAACTTGACCGTGGTCGAGGCCAACGAACTCCCGAAGAGACCGAGAGTCCTAGTCTTCATACCGGGCCAAAAA
>WOGR01012706.1:0-10095 GCA_015342045.1 Leptinotarsa lineolata | reverse complement strand
ATATATATTTATAAATAGATTCAATATATTATTTATATCGTATTTAATACGTTCTCAGTTGTTATATTTGTATCTGTTCAAAAATTTGATGAAAATCGAGAACATGATAATGTCAATTAGATTATTTTTATAAATGCCTACCGAATGCTCATTTTATAGATTCAGTTTCAGCTCATACTAGACATGTATGTTAGTGACACCCAACTGGAGAATATGGAACATTCAAATCTAGATTTGGATGAACTTCCACATGGTTGTTATTATCTCATTTTTGGTTCCAATTTTGATAATTTATGTATCAATAAATTCGTCATCAAACTATTTGATATCAGCCATTAATTCATAAAATTCCATAACGTAGTTAAGTAATACTTTGTTGTGAGATTTTGATTCCTCAAACGAATATTTCAGTTTCAGGAAATCATTTTGAAGAAATAATGTTGTACACTTACCAAATATTGGAAAAAGGATAATGGTTGTGGTATTCAATAATAACTTTTTAGTAATAGCAGTAATATTTCTTTATTTCTCCAGGTTTGTACAAATGAACATAGAAATGTGTCAGATACGTCATAAAAATATCCATTACAAATGTCCTCATGATATACTAACATTAAAATAAATAACAATAAAAAGAGAAAAAAAAGCGAATTGCTCACACATACCTACCAATTGAGAGGCATATTAAAAACTACATTGGATGCAATGATGTATTTTATGGATATAGCTTGATTATTGTAGATTAAAGTACTCGTTAGTGGAATGAAATGGATTTCTGAGTGAAAAGAATTTTACCTCATTTTTGAATGAATTCAGACTTTGGGGGTTTCTAATGTCGATAAGAAGATTATTGTATTGTATAACTCAACTCAAGTCTTTTTTGCTTGTGAAGTTTTCATTCTGTGACTTCACATAAGATACTCAGTTAGGTAGATGTTTGTTAGAATTTCAAGATTGGAGAGAGTTATGTTGTCCAATAATATTTGTTTCTGCTCATGCATATGTGTTCAAGAAAGCTTTCCATCCCTGGAAATTTTATTGAACTCAAGTTTTCTCTAAAATTTTCACTGTCTAATTTCTTCAGAATCGCAACACATGTTTGGCTATTCATTTTCGTCAGAGCAGAATTGATCATTCCTGTGGAACACGTTTCGCGGTTCTGAAAACCTTTCACAGTAAAAATCTTAAAGAAAACTGTACTAAGTAGTTTCAGTATAGATATATATCAAGTATCAGCCAGTTCCAACCAATGGGTTGACTTGATGGAGAATAAGACCATACTCATATGTGGAAAATTCGTTTTACTTTGTTTGGAGGTGAAATGGTAAAAAAGTGGATGATAATTCGATTTGAGTTTCGATGAGTCAACTGAATCATCGGAGTATTTCTTTACTGCAACCACAATTCCAGCAAAACATATTTACATATGAATTCAACTTCCACTCAATGGATGAAGGGACAATGAAAAAGGAGTATAAATTGAATCAAGTTGTTTTATTCTTGATATTGTGAAATGTTGGAGTCTGTGTATATCCGTCCTTTTATTCAAAGAGTTGAGAGTTTGAGTTTACCATGCGTGTTAACACATTAGTGTACGTATCCAATTACTGTCCGTAACAGAATGTTTTGATAGGTTTTTTGAGAGAACCGGAATGCACCGATTTGTGAAAATACTGTTTTCATTTAGCCTCATTTCTATATGTCCAGGCACCCTGGACATATTTGTATTATTTCGAGAATTTTCGATGAAATTATGAATATACCCATTTCATTATTTTCATAAGAAGTTCCATTTTCCATAATTTCGATATCTCGCCCGTACTCTTCCAACCACAGACAGTTGAAGCTTGTTTGTGGACTTCTTATTCATGTATTTAGTTCTATTCCCAGTTTGATTTGGAAAAAAACAACACTGGAAGCTCAATTTGGCGGAATAACGTTTGAAAGAACAGCCGAAAGTTCCCTAACAAAACAGGCCATATTTGAATAATTGGCGAAGTCGCTGGATACAAGCGCTGTCTATATGTATGTATGGAGGTATGGATTTTAATTTAGTTCAACTATCACTAATGATCAAATTTTGATAACACTATTTGCATATTGAAATTTTGCATATGGGCTAGAAATCACACTTAGTAAACTTTTTTCAATTAGTTTTTCCGATATTTTAACTATTTCGAGAGAACTCAATTTGAATAATGACTTGATGGTCGCGAATATAATTTTGTTGGTTATCTTTCATGAAATGTATGCCGTAGAAATTACCAATGTAAATACATTCAAATCCTTTCAGTTTTTTTTGCCGATACTATTTAATATTGTATAAGTGGGTACCTATTAACTGCCTGATACTCTTATATTAACGTATAGCCAAAGCTACTGAACCTAGAATCTCAACATATGCAGGTAGTTTCTTTGTGTAGTGCAAATGAGCGTCATGCGAAGAAATCAGGAATTTCCACCCCCAAGGGGGCAAAATAGGGGTTTAAAGATTGTATTGAATTTCGTCAGTTTTGAAGTTGGGAATCTAAAGTTTTGTGTTGATAAGAAAATATTAAAGCTATTTTTCAAAATGGTCTGTCACGAAACTTAATGTGACAAATCAAATTCTAGCGAAGCCGCCACAATTAGTATAAAATAATTACTGAAATTGAAAACCGAAATATGCTCTGCCCAAAATGACAGACTGCATATATCAATTTTGAGTTTATTCTAGCCTAGTCTCTTCACAATTTTTTACATTATGATACTTAGTATTGAGTTATGCACAGCTGTGTCTATACCGATATGTAATCATGACTCATACCGTGGCAGCTATAGTGCTTATATTCATATGAAAAAAATGTTTTGTGTGGAGTTTCCTGAATTTTGCCACTGAATTTGGTTTTCTGAAATCCAATTCTAGTTGATTTTTCAAAAGGATAGTAATTTCAAATGCAAGTCTAAAATCTTGAAATTGAATACCAACATATAACTGCTTTCTATATTCGATAATTTTCAGTTATCAGGTATTTCCTGTGGATTGATTACTTTGGAAAAAAGTCCTTCCAAACGCTGCTCCGAAGTCAAAAAGTAGGTCGAGAAATTGATCATTTATTATGATACGTTTTTAACTGAAACTTACATTCATTTTCCTTTGGTCATAGAAAATTCAGGGCTCAATCTTCACATTCGAATTGATTCTCCTGATTCCTTCCGAATTGATGAAAACTAAGCCCTAGTCATGATTTTTCAATACGTTCATATTTTCTGCTTTTGGAACCAAATATTTCCATATGTCCCATCTCCATTCGATAGTGTGAACAGTCCTTATTAGACGATTATTCATGTTCCTATATTGCCATAGAGTATTCAAGATGACAGGTATGATATGTAAATACAAGAGGAAATACCGATTCAATATCATTCACCCTTGAAATAAAGTCTTTTCCTGAATTGTTACTCCCTCAAGTGGAAAGGAACAGAATACATTTCAGACGCAATAACTAAATTTCTCTGCATCCGCACACATATAGAAATTTGATTGCTACTCCAGCGACTCTGTCTGGGTTCTTGCATGTTGTTACATTATATTCGACGATGACATTTTACTGTATAACCACTGGGAGTTTGTGACTGATTCAATATTTGACATATCAACTGGCTATGAAATGATATCTTCGTGAAAATAATATCCGAATCTGAAAATTGATAAGAGATACTGAACAAAGATAACTTGTTGAATTAGCATTCTCTTTTTCGATTTCAAATTCGTTTGATGACTGTTAGGCTTGAAAGAATGACATCCCACATATACTTTTTCACAGAACGAGACAATAGTAGTATCAATATGACTGTAGGAATAAAATAAACTTATAGTATGACATTACTAAAGAAATCAATTCCACAAACAAAATGAAAATATTTGTTGAAGGGAAAGGTACAGGTAAAACTTGAAAGTATTGAAGAACTATGGGAGAAATCTGATCCAATGTCAGAAATGATATGATATTTTTATTTCTAACTTTGTCGAAGTGCACTCTGAGAAATATTGCGACAAGAATTTCCATTTACTTTCATAACATACGAACAGAAAATATTCCTTGAAGTTTTGGGAAAATTTCTGTCGAATCTCAGTCGGATAAATAATTATGAGAGAACTCTATAGGATTTTATCTTCAATAAATAAATTTATTATAGGGAAGTGTTCTTGGCTGGCGGAGCAAAACTTATAGAAAACAAAGAAAATGTCATTTTGTACTGGAAATTTCTTTCGGAAGGTTTTTTTATTACATACAGCTCGATTTAGTTCATACCATGAGAAAGAAACGTTTGAAAAATTACACTTCAAGATCTAATCACGAATTCATCACGAAAGCTAATTTCGAATCAAGAGACAGAAAACATCGGGCCTGTTATTTTTCTGGATTGTTTCTTATTAAAATGAATGATAATAATAATAATCGACTTTATTCATCACAAGGGATAAAGGATTTCCAATTTGTATTTACATTATTTGAATATAACCTTATGACGAATGGGCGAAGTGTCAGTTACAGCTGTTTTTCAACTCGACCCTTACTTATGAATAAAAATGAAAATATTGAATATTATGATTCGAATCACGTAGTCTCAGTGATGAGTTCCAGGTAGTAAATTTTCTTCATACTTGATGAAAATTCATTATAACGTATTCAAATAACACACTTCAATGTGGAAATCTCACATTGAGGAATGTTTTTTGAATACGTCTGATATTTAACTTCACAAAATTATCTTTCTTCAGACCTAGTTATGATGGAGACTGTTTCGTCTCTGAACTCACCATATATTTTCAATATGTCTTTTTCCAAAGTGGACATGAAATACCCATGCAGATATTTCAGCATACTGTGTGTATTCTTTCATCAATTCTATCCCGTTCAAAGTGGTCATCGTCAAATATAATACACTTGTACCTGCGTTATTGCTGATCCTCAAAGCAGTTGTGATAAGCACTTTTTGATGTGTCTTTGGGCTCTCCCAGCGATTCTAATTTTATCTCCTATATCGTCCTTTTTATGGGTCTTTTCAATATTGGGATCAGAAAAAAGTTGCAGAGAGGCAAATCTGGTGGGTATGGTGGCTGAGGCATGATTATGATGTTGTTTTTGCCCAAAAAATCACGAACAAGCAAAAATGAGTTAGCAGGTGCATTATCGTGAAGCCAAAGCCATGACATGTTTTCCTACAATACCGTATGGCTTTTTCCAAGCGTCACATATCTTCAAAATAATACTCCTTATTGACCACATGAGCATCTGACAAGAACTTTTGATACACTATGCCACGTTAATTGGACAGTGAGCAAAACCTCGACATTCGATCGAACTCGGTGTGCTTTTTTTGGTCTTGGCTCTGCTGGGCTCTCCCATAATTTGTCACCGGTTGTGATCCTCTTAGGCAGATCTGGATTGCGTTGACGTCATTCAACAATTTCTCAGCGATGCTCATGCGACGATTTTATTAGTCAAAATTGCATGGTATGAGTCATTCGATATGCCGACATTCTCAGCAACTTTTCAAATAGTGATATGACGATTCTCCATAACAATTTTTTCACTTTCTCAACATTTCCATCGATTGATTGATGGATGCTGGGGCGTCCTAGGGCAAGCGTCGTCATTCACGTCTTCTCGACCTTCTGCGGAAATCTTGTACCACTTGTAAACAATATTTTGACTCGGAGTACAATCACCTTATGCCACTGTTAACATTTCAAGTGTTTTTGAGCACTCAATTTCATGAATAGGTAACTAAAAATGAATAAAAAACTCTCGAAAAACTCTACTGTACATAGGAAGACGGATTTAATTTCTCAGTAATAAGTGAACGTCAACGATCCAAAAACCTCAACAAAAAATACAGGTCCGTATTTAAAAATTCAAAGATGAGGGTGGCTCAAGTCAGATGATACCCTGTGTAAAAGATTCATGGATGTATTCTGATAGCCTACATTGAGTGCCAATTGTAAAATGTAGACATATTTTCAATATATCTGCGAATAAAGAAGATACGGGCAAAAAAATAGTTTGGGATGTTTTAGTTTTTTCTGTAAATCTCCAGAAACAAAAGAGTTATATTCGATTCTCTCACATCAATGAATAGGTCTCTGAAATACGCAACTTTACCATGATTCAACCGACACTCTATCTCTTATCGTTTACGGGATACCCATGTACAGAAACGAATTGGAATAGCGTTGTATATCAAAAATAATTAAGTAACTTTTATAACTATCATTAAAAAGTCCCAATTGCTTGGATTTTTAGAGTTTTACATTATATTTTTGTTTGTTCCACTTTGTCCAGTATGTTAGTATGTTAATGTGTCACTGCTTGATTTACTTGTATATTTACGTTCAGTATGACTATACATATATGGAGGAGTATTAATAATATAATTGATCGTCATTGGGTTAAATCTTCAGTATTTTTATATATTGTATATTTTTTATATTTCATATCTTAGTATTCGCTTTTGTTTTAGTTATTTGTTTGTATATCAGGTTTCCTATTTCTGAATAAAGTTCTTTTTCCTTTTTTTAAGTATAGCTGAGGCACCAGTCAACCTAATAATAACACTGATAATTTTCCAACATGACTTAATCTCTTACAGAAGCACCAAACTCTTAGGAAGGTTCAACATAGATGAACACTTCAATCTAGAGACCACTATTATAATCTTCATGCAGTCGTTGTTCACTGTGGTTCTGACGTTGAATCTGGCGTTGAGTCTGGTCATTATTACGCGTTGGTCAAAGATGAAACGGACTTGTTTAAGTTTGACGATAGTCGTATGACAAAATTTTTTGGATATATTTTGAATTTATTGGAGCCTCTGGAGACACCCTACATTTTTTACATGGAAGAGAGGACATTGGCAAATCAAGATCTTCAGATGATGTGGTGCGCAGGTTTTTTCCGGGTTTTCCTGCAGCTGAAAAAGCAAATGCGCCACTGGAATAAATCAAGTCGCCCCGGAGTTCCAATTTATTTTTTGTTGTTGTTTCATAATTTGTATTGTTTTTTAAATTTTGACAAAAATTTTATAATTTATTCATAACTGAAGTATTTATTTTTCTATAGGTTTGGTTTTTCAGAGCAGTATTTACTCACAAATTGAAAATGAACTTCGAATTCGATGAATTAACGCAGGATGAACTTTTGTAAAGGATGAGTAAAAAGGAATGATGACTGCAACGTAACAATATGTTTCGTTTCCAGAATATAACGGAATCAATAACACCCCATTTTGAGAATATCTCAAAACACTTCACAAAACGAAACGTGTGTTTCACATAATGAATTTTTTTTGTGTTTGCTACACAAAAATATATCTGAACACTCACAAGAAATATAGCCCAAAAAATCGATTGAAAATTCAGGAACCGACAACATCAGAAGAGCATTTCGTGAACAATATATCTGAAAACACTTCATTTCAAGGTTTTGCTATGAAAAATTATCAAAGTTTCTGAGTGGTTACACAATCGATGTCAATGTTTATGTAAATTGGAGAGTTACATATTTTCAAGGTTGGCCTAATTAGAGTTTCGTAATAGTATACAATCTCAGAGAGCTTTCTTGTAATAAAACGAAATATCGATTTTCTATATCCGCTGTTTTAATGAGCTCCGATGAACTTATGTTACATTACCTAGAAATTTGAATAATGTTGTAACGCTAGATCGATTTTCATTTGCAATTAATCAAATTTTCATTCACCTCATTACTTCGAGCTGTACCCTCGACTTGAAGCAATTAGAGAATATTATCGAAGGAACGATTTACGCCCAGTCTGTTTTTGATTGTAACAGATTAAGTTGTTCCGGAACTTTGTGGATTTATGTTTCTCAGGCAGATTGTACACTGTGGTTGTTTGGAAATAATAAAAGGTTTGACACTTGCACTACTTTATTGGACTATTATCTTCATTATTTCAGTAACTTGGAAACATATGGAGAATTTTTCTCAATCATAATTTCACGAGAAATTATTTTGGTCATGAACGAGATTTGTGAGAAATAGTGATTCGATTTTTTCTTAATAGTGGAGTACAATATTAGGAATTGACAGAAGTTGATGAAATCGAAAATCACTTGCAGGTGCGATAATTCACAAATAAATTCAGGTTCCATTATTCTTCACCCATATTCCTACTTTATGAATTGATTTTGATTTTGTTAATTTGATTAATGAACATTTTCAATTCATTGACGTTACGAGCCCTTCTACCTGCTCCTTATTGAGAATTAAGACAAGCTCTGTGTAATTTATTGCGAAAACTGAAGAAAGAGGAAAAGTGACAGGAACTTCAAAAAGTAAAAAAAACAGCCCTGATAATGTTACACAAATTGATGATAAAAATAAAAAGCATAATTCCAGATAACCAGTAAATTCGGAAAGTGACCTTCGTGACTCAGAAAACTATGTTGAATATAATTCCCCAAAATACCCTGGCAATAGCTAAAAAGTTGTGTTGGATGATTTACAAAATTTGTACTTAAGATAAAGAAGAGTGTGGTCAATCTCCAGCTGAGAATGTTTTGGTGCCAAGGAAGTCTAGTAAACTGGAAGAGGAAAATTCTTTATTGGAAAAAATTAATTGACAAAATAAATCCATTAGAAGAAAAACGGAACAGAAATAACTTGCTAGAAATTTAAAAAAATGGAGGGTCCCTTCAAGGGTATAGATAAAATTATTGCAAAAGTGAATTGTTTTCCTTCAGTGAAACTAATGGAGTGTACATGCTTATAAATTTCCAAATGGATCAAAACCCATTCAACATACTCTTATAATCAAACCAAAATCTACGCAATCTAAAATGGAAACAGGAACGAAATAGGAAAATGATATAAATGCAGGGGATTTGAAAATAAATGTTAATAAAATCAGAACAACGAAGAATAGAGGATTGAAATTTGAATGTAGAAACAACGAATAGTGATCAAAACTGAAGAGTGAAATCAACAAGAGATTAGAAGATAAGTATAAAACTGATCAAAAACTCATAAACCTAAAATTAGGATAGTTGGAATCCGATTAAGAAGAAAAGATCAATGGAAGAAATGCAATATCTTTGAAAAAATTGATGGATGTAGCCGTTACTATGTGGTGAAATATCATCATGAAAAATGAGAAATGGAAATTTACTGTTTTTTACCAATTTCATTCGTAACTGAAGTTTTACTGCAGTTTCGTCCTATAAGGACATTTTCAGGTTTAATGTAAAAGTGTGAAAATGTCCTTATAGGACAAAACTGCAGTAACTTCAGTTACAAATAAAAGTGGTGGAAAATATAGAAACTTTTCATTTCTCATTTTCCACAATATCTTTGATATCGTTTCATTCATACATAATATATCACAATTCATATTTCTTCTTTAATGAAGTCATTCAATATTCTTCCTGAAAAAAAAATGAATATGTTATTTCAAAAACAAGCACCTTTTTCTATCGATAGAACTCCAACGATCTTCTCGACGCGCGTTTCAAAAACCAAGTTGGCGTCTTCAGGAGATGGAGAAAGCTAATTCCTCACCACAAAACTTGTCTGTTTTTTTAAGGAAAAAACACAAGCACTACAGGATAAACCTTAAAGTGCTCTAAGAGCGGTGCTTGTGCGAAAGTAGTGATTCACATTGGATTTGAATCGCTGGAGATTAAATCCATTGAGAAAAACGTTCTTGGGAAGTTTATTCCACATGAACGCAGTTCTCCAAATGATAGAGATTCTGAATAGCGGAGTTCGAGGTGTACTGAGTTGAACTTCAAAACGATGAGCAGCCACAGTCCATCGCGTATTTCTGATATGCACCGCTCTTGGTGTAATCAAATGTGCAAAGTCCCTTGAACACTTCCCGTGAAAGTATCTATAGAAGAGAGACAAATCTCCAACCTTTCTTCGATGTTCCAGACTATCAAGATTGCAAGTTATGTTGGCGTCTCCAATCAGGCGGATGGCTCTTTTCTGTATGGAATTCAGCAGCTTCAGGGTAGGTTTAAGGGCGGAGCTCCATACATGAGAACAATACTCCAAAGAAGATCTGATCTGAGCTTTATAAAGCATCAAA
>WOGR01012705.1:0-10096 GCA_015342045.1 Leptinotarsa lineolata | reverse complement strand
AAAACTTCCAAAGAAAAAAAAAAAAAAAAGAAATGAATACAATGAAAACCCTTCACTTCGTCTCGTAATATTATTTAAAAACGGTGCTGATGAGAAGATAAGACGAGTATCCCGAAACATCGAAGTTCACCATTACTGATGATGAAGTTCCATGTGAGAGAATTTTTGCACAATACTCTCACAAATATAAAGTATTCGAGAGCCACAAATGAAACAATCATAATAATTGCATTCAGTAACACTAATTTTACGTTGCCTTACAGGTAATTGAAGCCACGGGATTTGAACATACCACAGTATAGATGTGTAACTGAAACTCATTGGAATATTTCTTCTTTGTTTTTTGGTTCCGTATATCCTCGAAAGCAAATTATGTTAAGTTTCACTAGTGAGAGCGGCCTAATGGAAATATAATCGCAATGTGAAAAACGTCAACGGCGTCGAAGAGAACTTTCTTCTTCATTATGATCAATTCGCAAAAATGTTGCTGATACCGCAATAGAACATGCATAACATTTCTATTTCACTTGACTGAAGATAAAAGAAGATAAATATTACTTGCAGAAATACATGAAGAATATCCAGAACTTTGTCAGGAAACAGACGATTTTTTGTAAAGATACGCCATTTATTAAATGGAAAAGTTAATGAAAGGAAGGTAGATCTCATTTGTATTGAAATGAAATTTAAAATTAGCCACCGTAGTGACATGTTAAAATAGTCTCAATTATACATTGAATACTCGTATTGAAAAAAAAACCAACAATTCGCTATTTCATTCAAAATTCCCTCGAAAACTTATCGAAATGAATTAAAAACACTTCTTCATCAGTGTCAACTATTGATATTGAACCAAATATGACGCTAGTTCACCTATACAGATAGGAATCGCACATTTAAAGTCCATACCTCGTTAAGCCTCAAATCGGACGAATTTTTACTTTTAAACAGACGTAAAACTTCCAATTTCCAATGTTCATTCAATTTTCCAAACCTTCGAATTCATTTTTAATGTTAGGATCTCCAATGACGGAAATGAAAGTTTTTGACAACTATGCGTTAGTTGTCAACTTCATCATTCAATATCATTTCAAATGTTCTTCTGCATTCCCCATCTCTCTTATTCAGCTTTTTCTAATGATATGAGATACTAGTCATATCATATTTCCAGCTCAGGATGCTGTTTGATTCTTAGTAAACCTTTTTAGATTCATTCAACTGTATTCACTCGTTTTTTCTTTTTCTAAAATTTATTATTATCTGTACTATATTTGTGACATGATTCTTCATACGGTTATGACTTTATGATTCATAAATAACTCTTTCTAACTCTTTTTCGTCTTCGTTCCTCTATATTTTTGCACGTATGATGAATTTCAATCAAAACCTGCTTTGAAGATTCGTTGTACAGAAATATATCAACATAAATTCAATGAAGCGATGCCTCTATAAATTTCACCATCTTGGTATACCTAACCTTTTTGAATATAGGACATATTGTCATTAATTTCCCATCTTCAAGTATTTCTTTTCTCACTTCTGATACTCGTATTCACATTCTGCCCAACTAATTTGCTTTCTTGGTGAAACGATGAACTTTGTTCTGGATTCTTTCTTCAGTTTCTTTCATCCCAGCTTTACAGCTATCTTTTTTCTCTCCACACATTTTCCTGTCACTTTTCTGAGATCTCTTTATTAGAGTTCCATATCCATTCATCAATACTCTATATCTTGTTACGACTATGGCTATATATGGTTGGATAAAAGTTATTTCAAGCGGTCATTTTATAAGCTTAACCTAGGTTAAACTTTATTCAGCAGGTCGCATAGATTTTAAATCGGTGGGATGTGTCTCTTGGATAATGGTTATGGTTATATTGTTGCTCAAATCGAGGACACAAATTCGTTCAGTTACATGAGTTCAGGCAAGAGACAATGAGTATCAGTTATCGAAAATATATCAGCTTATAAGTCTATTACTAAAAATTACAGTTTTGAAAACTTACACATTTCGTCGTGACAATCGAACACTTTCGGATTACAACACAGTAACTTCCTACTTTCCGACTTTTTAGGACTTTCCAATTGAATCTCTATTCAATTGGTTCATCTCAGGTATCAAATCTACCCTTTCTCTTTTCATAGCTAATTGGCTATCTAACTGCAACTCCGATTCTCTAATTGAATTTTCAATTTCGAATCGTGAGTACTCGATCTTACATTGTTGAATACCATTGTTATTGGGTTGTCTCGAAAGTTTTGTCCATTTTAATGTCATGTGTTTCTGTAGCTCCATATCTGAATAAATACTTATACTACTGTGTCGTGATATATACTGATCGATAAAGAAAATTGCGTCAGCAGCAGCCGTTACTGGTCAACACAAAATGCTCAATCCTGCTCCACGACAACGCCCGTCAGCACGTTTCAAAAAATAAACGAATTGAGCGTCAACGTCATGCCTCACACACCATACTCCCCAAACATCTTGCCAACCGACTTCTATCTTTTTAAGCACGTCGATAACTTCCTCACCGGTGGAACCTTCGCCAATCAGGATCAGTCAAAAACGGTCTTCGTCGACCGCATCGAATTCTGAGCACATA
The DNA here is from genome assembly GCA_015342045.1 of Leptinotarsa lineolata. Classification (NCBI taxonomy): domain Eukaryota; kingdom Metazoa; phylum Arthropoda; class Insecta; order Coleoptera; family Chrysomelidae; genus Leptinotarsa; species Leptinotarsa lineolata. Next base: position 7,490 of record WOGR01012705.1, on the reverse strand, counting down.
CTTTTTATACTGAATTATTCGAATTTTATTAAGTTGGTATAATCGCAATGATTCAAATAGTGTTTATTTCTATTAAGTGAGTAGACTCATAAAGACGGACAAAACTTTTTAAACAACCTAATATAAGAGTGTCATAAACTTCAATGCTAATATCAGCCAAGTTAATTACCAATGGTTATATTTCAAATCGTGTTGTCATCCGAAGGTAAGATCATGGATTTGGTCCCAGTAATTAGTTTCTTCTCACTTTTCACTAATATAGTTACAAAAATCAGACACATACGATTTTGTGTATTTGAGATTTTTGTATTTTACCTTACGGAGACACCATCTATGGGATCGACAGAAAACTCAATCCATGAATATCAGACATAAACCTCTTTCATCTTTGATACTCATAAATTGAGTCTTCTGTTGATATTCGCAGAGACGGATGTCATTGATTTTTCTTTCTGAGGCTTGTCCTTTGAGGACACTTGAGTCCAGTCTAGCACCACTGACAGATCGAAACAGCGCTATATAATGTTGGATCACGAATGGTATTTGGGGCTTTGGTTCCAACAAAATAGATGACATCAGCATTGTTAAGTGGTATAAGTTTGCTTACCTCATAGAATAACTAGTAACTTCAGAGGCAAATATCTGAACATATGAATTTCATTATTATTTTCACTATTATACATAATTGAAAGCTGAAAATCATATAAAAGTCTCGAAATCTAATATAAACAACTCTACATTCCTGCATATGCTCTTGGCGATACAACTACCGATAACGATTTTCAAGGGTACAAGGAAAGGGTACACTAGCATACCGGTTTCGGGCTATTTGGCCTCTCGTCGGTGCAAGGTAGAGGCCTGAATCAACACAAAGTCGTGATTTTCTATAATTGAAAGTCTGTAAACGAGGTATTAGCCAACCGCATATCCAAATGACCCAAATCCCCGTATAAGGAAATGAATTTCCTTCATTCTTATAGTACGTGTGCATACTTTCCGATAATTAAAAAACCGTTCGCCCCATCGGTTGCGGTTTTCAATTATCGGAAATCATCGACTTTAGGTTGATGATAGACATTACTTTGCACTACTGACGAGTCGCCAAGCAGCTCGAAACCGGTCTGCAAGTGTGTTCCAATAATTAAAAATCGATTCCGGAAGTTGTGTCGCCAACAGCATATGCAGGAATTACTTCTGTGAAGGATCCTGCACTGACGCCTGTCGGATATAACCCAATGCCCTTCGTGGTATTAGTCAGGAGAGTAGTTGTTTTCTGATAGGTGTAAGCCCATGAACCTACTGTGTAGGTGAGTTGAGACTGGCCTGAACGAATTGTTCACTGAGATAATTTGAAATAAATTCCACCTGAACTTATAATCCAACGCCCTTCGTGGTATTAAGCAGGGGAGTGGTTGTTTTCTGATAGGTGTCAGTCCATAAACCTACTGTTCAGGTAAAGGAAGTTGGGCCTGAATGAATTGTTCCTTCAGATAATTCAATAATTATTCTTGAAATCCTCAATGCTGGAAATTGGTCTGGTTAATCGGCGAGGTTATATGGTCGATTACCAGAATAGGTCATAGGTCTAGCCTAATAGTAATGATCATGACAATGAATTGTATTGGAATAATCAGTTTATTTTGGACACCATATGAGTTTCACGTATTCAAAGAAACGATACAGATTTATTGGGAAAAAGACTTGCGAATAAGGTAGATCAGTTGGCATTTGTAAGGAAGGCTTTGTTTGTTTTATGAAACGATGCACTTCGCTATATTCATTGGAAAAAGCAACTAGTTATAACTGGGTATGAGATAACTGGTTAGTGGATTCGAGTAAAATGTTGTGCTTTCAACGTGGAAAGTCTGGAAACTTCTTATGTGATGAATGCATTTCACTCAACATGAATTGTGAAAAAAGTGGGTCAGTGATGGAGTCTAGGAGTACATCATTTGTGATTGCTGTGATTGCAATGTTGGGAGAGAATTATTTGCTAACTTATACAATCGGTGAACAAGGTATGAAGCATCAATCGATTGTCGAAATTCTGTCATTATGTATACAGGGTGATTATCTGAGGTGGCTCACCCCTATAACATTTTTATTATTGGAGATAGAGAAACGAAATCAGGAGGTTGTGTACTATAGTTCAATTTACATTTTTTGGTATATAAATTTTTTTTGCCGTACTTTCGATTTGACCGGAAATGACCCCCACTTTTGATTTTTGAACGAGACATCCCATATATTTTTACTTATTCCGATCGAAGATGATATTTTAAATACAACAGTACTCCATTTTTCAATATTTGACAAATGAAGTCATTTTTATTTTAATTTTTATTTTTTGATCTAGAATGCCATGGATCGTGTAAATCGCTTCATTTCAGATCAAGTAACTCAGGAAAACTACGACTGTGAGGCTTATGACTTCAAGAATGTACCTCGCAGGCCACTGTATAGGTCCATTAGTGCAAATCCACTTTTCTGGGAAGGTGTCATTCAGATGTTCCCTCACGACTTGAGAATTGTGAGGTGGCGCTCCATCTTGTTGAAAATAGATATCAACTTGGTTAGCCAGTGGCAAATCTTCAATGAAATCATCAATTTGATTTTTAAGGAACTGTAGATATCTTTCCGCAGGCAGTTGTCCGTCAAAAATTATCAGCCCCAAAATTTTTCCTTCGATAATACCCATCCAGGAATTGAAACCAAATCGCTCTTGAAAATTTCCTTCTTGCATCAGGTGTAAATTTTTTTGAGACCAGTACCTTTTATTATTTTTATTGAACATATCCAAGTTGGTGAATCGTGTTTCATCTGAATAAATAGTTTCAAATGGAAAACGTACATCTCTGTATTTAGTGAACAACCAGTTGCAATAAGTCAATCTTTGGTTGTGATCGTTATCGTAAAGATGTTGGTGTAGGTGGTACTTGAATGATCGATAATTATATTTGTGAAGAATTCTTCAAACCGATGAATAACTTATATCAAACTCAGAAACAGTTTGGAGAATTGACGCCGTACAATTCACTTCAACATAGGCCAACATGTCTATTTCTGTTTCTCCACTGACGATGTAGTTATTGGCATTTTCTCCTGGTTCATTTCGAATTATTTTTTTCTAGTTTTGGAAAATAATGCTAAGTTGGATGGCAACGATTAGGGAACCTCTGAGCATACATTCGAGCTGCATCAGTTGCATTCTTTTTTTGTTTCTCCGTAAATTAGCAACATGTCAGTTTTCTCATTCCTAGTATAATTTGCCATATCTAATTATAAACTACACAAAAAATAAATTTTTCAAAAGTGACAGCATAGTCATTAGCCTATTTGTTTAGATAGTCCTAGCAACAGCTTCAATTGTTTGTCATGGATAACTAGAATAACATGACGTAGTGCATGAGTATGCCGAATACATATTATTTGTTATTAGATATGATCGTTTCTTGCAATTATTCAGAAAAATAGAGAAAATAAAGTGGAAGTATGTGGCACCAAACCATTCGTAAGAAAATGATCTTCCACAAAAAGCTGATCAAAAAATAAAAATTGGAATAAAATGATTTTATTCAATGATTTTAGTTAGCTAATATTGAGAAGTGAAAAATTGTTGAATTCAAAATGTCATTCTCGTTTGAAATAAGTAAAAATATATAGGATGTTCCTTTCAAAAATCTAAAGTTGGGGCCATTTCTGGTCAAATCGGAAGTACGGCAAAGCAAGTCAATACGTCGAAAATGTAAATTGAAGTATAATACACTACCCCGAAATTTCGTTATTCTATCTCCAATAATAAAAAAATTATAGGGGTGAGCCAACTTGAAGAATCACCCTTAGAGAATTATACAGATCAGTCCTCCTGTTAAATCAATGTTGAAAAAGTATGAATATCTAACATTCTTAAAAAAACACTATCAAATCACATTCACAAATGAATAGAATATACGGCTACATAAATTTCAGTAGAGTTTCAGAATTTACTCATACATTTCCAACTGAATCCTCAATACACTTCCTTGCTATAATTTCTGAAACATAAATTCTGATCGTTGAAAGTCGCTAATGGGACAGGATAAAACAATTTTCACTGAATTAGGACAATGAAGGTGATGACATCTCCCCCTACGCCATCTATTGGAACGACAGAAGAACTAATCCCGGAGCTCTCGATATTCTGAGAATTGAAATAATTTCTAGTATCACAGGCAATATTAATAAGCTAATTGTGTCTTTCTTAACGAACCGAAATTTTAAGGTGACACAACCACCTTTATACATATATCTGACGAGTATTCTGTTACAACAGAAACACCAACTTTCGTGAAGTACTCGACGAATTCATTGGCAATTTGTTGGAGATCATGAGTTTTTTCACCATCATCTAAATGGATTTGTCTTATTTCTTCTTTATTAGTTTTTTGTTTGTGATTTCGTTTATTGTTTTCCATAACTTCGAGGAATATCCTTTATTATTATCAGATTTTAATTTGTAATGGTTAATTTTAGATTCATTCATTACTTTTTCAAGTTTGTTTTTGTATCGATTGTGATTTGTTTGATTCATTTCAGTTGGATCCTCCTTCATTATTTTATATATTTCGTTTTTTTAAGTATTGACCTCAGTATACCATAAGTAACCCAAGGATTCCTTTCGATATCTCGTCGTCTGATTTTCACAGTATTTGTACGCAATTCCACGATTTCGTTCATTTTTTCAATGAATATTTCAGTGGTAACTTCAATGTCATCTGTTGAGTAGACTTCTGATTAGTTCTCACCAGCTATGTCATGTTTTAGTTTTAGATTGTCAACGAATATTTTGAATTTTGAATTTTCAGGTATTTCAGTTTTAGTTTCAGCCGTGATAATTTGTAATATAATCGAATAGTGGTCAGTAATATCGGTTTTGAAGATGAATGGATTGAATTTGAGGAAGGTATTTTAAGTATTTTTCACGAAGCAGTGATCAATACAAGTAGCGGAGGTGAATCTAGTTATTGAGTTGATGTAGGATATGAATCCCTGAGCATTTAGGACATCCAAATAGCTATTTGTGATGTCATCGTTTTCTATTATATTGATATTTATGTCTCCTAAAAGAATATGTGTGTTTATATTTTTGTTTTCACAATGTTCCAGGTATTCTGATAGACTTTCAATGAAGGTATTTGTAGATGTTGATGATGGTCCATAAATAAATGTACTAGATGAAAGCCAAATACTTGGTATTGGGGTGTTGTCTCTAAGCAAGTCTTGACTCAAAAGTTGAAACTTTCACCATTTCTTCGCTTGGCGGTTTCGTTATTTTCGAAGGTATTGTTTAATTGAAAAAGACCCTCCTATAACTTTTGGTTTTATACTCAATTACGATTAGGACTATATTATAATAACACATGGACTGAAAAGTCGTGGGCCTAAGAAAGAAAAAAACGCTTTTTTTTCCAAAAGTGGCTCTATATTGACTTGTGACACGATGCGTTGTCTTGATGAAACAATTTTTTTTGCCATATGCGGTCGTTTCTTTGCAATTTCATCCTTCAAACGCTCCAATAACGCTATACAATATTCACTGTTGATGATATTTTCCTTTACAAGATAGCAGATGAATATCACACCCCGCACATCTCAAAATACCGAGGCCATAAACCGAGGCCATAAGCTATCCAGCCGATATCAAAAAATTTCAACAGCTTTTTTTTGAAGGTGATACTAACTGAAAATGCGGTAAATACAATGAGACTAGCACTATCTATGTGTTAGGCCAAAAACGTTTCAGCCCATGTAGTATAATTTGTCGAAAGATAACCAAATCTCTTTTGGAAAGCATCTTAGTAAGTTATAAACCAGTACTGCTCATGATAGCTTTAATGAGTCAGTTTTTGGCTGAAATTACTTTCAACGATGCCAGTTTTTGGTTTGACTCAACTGTCTCTAGTAAATTGATGTAATCTGACGACATAGGTAATATAGGTTTTTTTATTTCATCAGTTCCATTTTGTACACCTTGTAAATTGTATACTTGAAAATATTCTGAAACAACATGAACAATTCTAACAAATAAAAATGTAAAATCTGACGTCCTTCATTAGAAACATCAATAACCTTAACCTATGCACTGCCCAAAAATAACTTTGTAGCAACTGAAGCAAGGAACCGCTAACTTTTTTAATTGAACTCGACAGATCTCGAAGGTTTACTGAAATAATTCAAAGATCGCAAGCACCACGAAATGCATTTGATATGAGTGAAAGATATAGATGGATCAGTATTATATCCTGAGAAGTTCAAAAAAATACGATTCAAGAAATAAAAATTTTTTGTGACCACCTGAAATATTCTCATTACCGTGCAGAGCGTTCCATCATACTGTTTGATTTATTTTAAAACTAATCTGGCTTCTAGCACCGACACTGAGCCGCATATGGGTTGTGTAAAAATAATTTAAAAGCTCCAGAATATGATATATTGCTCCATTTGAAGACATAACCATTTGTCAGGATAAAACATTAAGATCTGCTTTTTCGACGGCGTTATTATGTTTAATTGCCTACTTTATTTGTACATGACAAGATTTTTATTGTGTAAGCAGATATAAAAAATCAATTTGTATTATTCGTAAGTAATGGTCTTAGCATATATTTAGTACTCCATAAAAATTTGCCGCTGATGTGATGATAATGTTGATTATAAAAATTTCAATTGGCCACATAATTGGATCATCAATTCGACACGTCTGTATGTAATATCATTGAAACTGCAATATTGCAATAATTATTATTTATGAAAGCTCCCAAATAGATATGTAAGATTATATAGGTGTATGTATTTTTTATTTTTCGAACGGTCAACTCAAAGAATTGAAATTTGAGATAATGAAATTAATGCATAAATACTTCATATTGAAGTGAAATTGACAGATGGGCAACTGGGTGCCATCTGGGAAAATGATTAAAAGAAAAGGGGGGTCTTTTGATACATCATTTTGAAGCTCCTGACGAATACTTCACAACTCTAGAATAAGAAGTCAATATCTTCACCTACTACAAAATGTAGAAACATTCAATAATTTCCTGAAGACAAACACATTAATATCGATATTTCTAGAAATATTCCGTTTTATCTGCCACATGGCAATTCCAACAACCCGATAAGGTTTGTTGGGTTATTTTTTGTCTATAAAAATAACAAATATTCGAACGACAATGATCATCATTGTTCAGTTCGAATATTCTCATTTAGTTTTCGGTTTTACTAGTAGAAAGGTACCACGTCAACAATCTCTAAAATGGTCAATTCTCGTCCATTGGAAAAAAAAATTAAAGCGATTTTTATTTACGGTGCGACGTGTAACTTTCACGAGACCGAAAGGATTTTCAATGAACGTTTTTCGAATCGTCCTATCTGTAAAAAATATTTGAGGGAACTTGTATCCGAATTCACAACTACTGGTAGTGTACATAACAAAAAACCCCTATGTCATCCGT